>CAUYON010028834.1:0-45494 GCA_963573935.1 Arctocebus calabarensis | reverse complement strand
AGAATGGACCAGGCAGGAGATAATAGAAAAATCCCTCCGGTAAGAAAGCACCTATGTTGGAGGAAATCACCACCGGGGTGTGTGGGATGAAGGTGGAAGGATGCAAGGACCTCATAGGCCAGATCAAAGGCCAGGCACGGCGGCTCACACCTGTAATCCTAGCACTCTGGGAGACCAAGGTGGGTGGATAGCTTGAGCTCAGGAGTTCAAGACCAGCCTGAGCAAGAGTGAGACCCCTGTCTCTACTAAAAATAGAAGAACTAGCCAGACACGGTGGAAGGTGCCTGTAGTCTCAGCTACTCAAGAGGCTGAAGCAGGAGGCTCAATAAGCCTAAGAGTTTGAGCTATGATGATGCCACGGCACTCTACCCAGGGCAACAAAATGAGACTCTATCTCAAAAAAAAAAAAAAAAAGATATGAACAGGAAACTGGGGAGCTGGTGTGTTAAAAAGGGACCCACCTCAATCTCTCCCTAAACTCTGCCACATATATACACATATCCCCTGGCCTTATAGCCTCTGAGGCAACTTGGAGGAACCAAAGGACTTATGAGAACACAGTTAATTAATTTAGCCCTATTGCCATCTGCTGATGAGAGGACAGAGATTCGACAGTAGTTCACCCCCAGTGCCCTCCATATTAGCCTGGGCAGCTCACCCAGCCTCCTAGGAGAGAGTGTGATTCAGGGACATGCTGCAAGGATACTGTACATCTTAATGCTTCAAGAAGGAGGGAGATAGCCCAGGGCTCTGGCATGGGGGATGGACCCCAAGGATGAGATGTTCTCTGCTTTCCCCTGTGCTGGGAGAGTCCCTGACCCTCTTGGCCCATCCCCATCACTCATGGGAGGCACAGGCAGGCTGCCTGCCAGGACAGCAGATCCCACTCAGCTCCAGCCTCAACATTCCTCTCCCCCTGGGGGGTCAGGGTCAAGTGTAGGGTATTTTCCCAAGCCCCAGGGAACTGGCGGTGCCTCCTGATATCTACAGCTACCACCAGGCTAGGAGGGCAGCTACCAGGGCAGACAGGCTGGAAAACGAGACCAGTCAGCTGACTCTCAAAGCAGGGCTACAAGGGGAAGGGGTCCAGGGAAGAGGGGCCTAAAATACAGAGGGTGCCAAATATATCTATACGTATTTTAAGAAAAGAACAAAAGTGTAATGAATTTGTAATACTCATCATGTTTTTGTAATTACAAGAGGTGTTCAACTGTGACTTGTATTCATCTTTTGTTATCAGTATATATTATCACAATTCATTTTTTGCGACAGAGTCTCACTCTGTCACCCTGGTTAGAGTTCCATGGCATCAGCATAGCTCACAGAACCTCAAATTCTTGGGCTCAAGCGATCCTCTTGCCTCAGCTTCTGGAGTAACTGAGACTACAGGCACCTGCCACTGTGCCTGGCTAGTTTTTCTATTTTTAGTACAGACAGAGCCTTGCTCTTGCTCAGGTTGGTCTCAAACTCCTGAGCTCAGGCAATCCACTCACCTTGGCCTCCCAGAGTGCTGGAAGTATATGGATGATCCACTGTGCTTGGCCTTGAGTATTACAATTTTTTTTTTTTGGTAGAGACAGAGTCTCACTTTCTCACCCTCGATAGAGTGCCATGGCATCACATAGCTCACAGCAACCTCCAACTCCTGATTCCCTTGCCTCAGCCTCCTGAGTAGCTGGGACTACAGGTACCCGCCACAACACCCAGCCATTTTTTTATTGCAGTTTGGCTGGGGCTGGGCTTGAACCCATCACCCTCGGTATATGGGGCCGGCACCCTACCCACTCAGCCACAGGTACCACCCGAGTAACAATTTTAATACAGTTTTTTCTTTTCTTAAAATACGCATACTTTTTTTTTTTTTGGTACCTTCCATATATCCAGAAGTGGATCAGTAAACTAGTGATGGGAGTTCACATGGCCGGTGTCTGAGCAGAGGCCCGGTCTGCCTCAAAAAGGCTGAAATATTCCTGTCTCAGCCACTGGTCCTCATTCAGCTAACTCTGTGGTGTGGCCTCACTGGGAACCCCATACTGGCCTGTCTGGAGCTCCTCGGGCAGCAGCCAAAAGCAGCCACCAGCTTGGAGACAGCAGCTGAACCAAGAGTCCCCTCAGCAGGAGGCAGACAGTGCAGGCATTGCAGACCCCTTTGCAGCCCTGCAGGTCGGGCTGAGGGAAAGTTTCCAAAGATAAATGAGGAGGCAGAGGCCATTGCCTATGGGCCAGATCAGGAGTAGCTGGGAGAGTGAAGGGTGGTTTCACCAGCCAAGACTGGCCTGAGGCAAAATTATGCAACAGAAGCCTCCTTTCTTCCCACCAGTCCTGTCTGCCCCTTGTTTGACATACTGCTCCATGAGCATCGGGCACCTGCCATCCTGCCAGCCTCCCCCAGGGGAAGACAGGTGGAGAGGAACAGAGAGCAGATGGCAGAGGACCTGAACCCAAGTCTAGCTGCTTCCCCATTCTAGCTGTATGATCTTGGGTGAAGATCTAAACCTGAGACTCTGCCCCTCTTTCTGTAAAAATGGGATGGATAAGGGCTGTAGAAATGACCGAATGAAAAAATTGAAGGCAAAGATCTCAGCTGTTATTTATTTTGCCTTGGATACTCCTGATGGGACAAAGGAGAGAGGAGGGGGAAATGGGGACATACTTGGGAGATCTGACTTTTCAAAATGGGGTGCTTGGAGAGGAGCTTCCAAGAATTTCAAACTTCATTTCCAAGTTAGAGGCCGGGCTGGATAGTGAGTGGTAAAGGCCTGAGATAGGGAAAATTACCCTCTGTTAAAGCAAAAACAGAGAGCAGAAGTCAAATCTCACACTGCAAAGTCAGCCAAGAGCCTGGGCAGATGGTGTCTCCTCCAGAGGAAGGGCTGGTGCTCCTGCACTCCATTGCCCTCTGACAGCCGCTAAGCTCCTGTTTTCCTCATTAAGCATGGCTGTAACCTGGCCCCACTTAAACTGCTGATAAGGGCCAGAAACAAATCAGAGTCCCCAAACGGCCAGCATCAGCTGCTTTCAACATCACCTCCTGACTGAATCAAGGAGGTGGGGCTGCACTAATGGGGTGTAGAGGGGTCAGAGCACAACTCCTGGGGGTGGAATCCAGGATTCAGGATTCAGAAAGCCTCACTATGTCCCCATCGATGTTCAGCATCTTGGACACCATAAATAGTAAAAGCTAGTATTTTTTGAGCACATATTTGGTAGACTTTGGTGCTAAGCACTTATTTGTATTATCACATTCAATCTCCATAACAACCCTATGACATTGATAGCATACTTTTCCTATTTTACAGATGGAGAAACTGAGGTACTGGCTAATTAAGAATTCTGTCACCCTCAGCTCGGCGCCTGTGGCTCAATAGGCTAAGGTGCCAGCCACGTACACCTGAGCTGGCGGGTTCGAATCCATCCCGGCCCGCCAAACAACAATGATGGCTGCAACCAAAAAATGGCGGGGCGTTGTGGCGGGCGCCTGTAGTCCCAGCTACTTGGGAGGCAGAGGCAGAAGACTCGCTTGAGCCCAGGAATTGGAGGTTGCTGTGAGCTGTGATGCCACAGCACTCTATCTAGGGTGACAGCTTGAAGGCTCTGTCTCAAAAAAAAAAAAAGAGAAGAATTCTGTCACCCTGGGTAGAGAGCCATGGCATCATACCTCACAACAATCTCAAACTGTCGGGCTCAAGTGGTCTCTTGCCTTAGCTTCCCAAGTAGCTGGAGCTACAGGTACCCACCACAACACCCAGCTAGTTTTTCTTTCTTTTAATTACTATTATTTTTATTATTTTTTGGTTATTACTAAGTTTATTTTTATCATCACTGGATCCAGTCCAGGTCAGTAGGGCTGTGTGGTGCCTCTGGAAGCCCTTTGCAATCTCCAAAAGGCTCGGTCTGCAATCTCAGGAGAAAGGTAAATTTGCAGGAAAACTGTGGAAGAGAGTTGGGACCGAAGTTGATGATATAAAATACTCTGTACCATCTATGATCTTCTGCAGCTCATAGGAAAGAAATAAATAAAAGAAGCCACTATGTTCTGGCTTCAGAGAAATAATAGTGTTGCTGGTGAGATTGGTCCTATTGTATATCTTCTATACCTTGATCTCCCTCAGAGATCTTGATCTTAGTCTTGTTCTAAGGACTTACCATGTTCTTTTTATTTTTTTTTTCTTCTCTGGGAATGGTATTTAGACTTTCTATCTTGAAACCAAATTTGGACTCTTGAGTCTGGAACCCCAGTTTCTTCAGCAAGTTGTTCTCTGTGCTCAATCCCAGGGTAACGGTCTTTCTCAAAAGCCTGGATGAGAAAATGTAACTGTGTGGGACGGAAGGAGGTGCGACACTGTCTGGTTTTTCTTCTTTGCTTCTCTTCTGCAGGGCAAATTTGTCCTTGGCTTTGGCTCAGTTATTATTATTTTTTTTTTGAGACAGAGTCTTACTATGTCACCCTGGGTAGAGTGTCGTGACATCACAGCTCACAGCAACCTCAACTCTTGGGCTTAAGCGACTCTCTTGACTTGGCCTCCCAAGTAGCTGGGACGACAGGTGCTCGCCACAATGCCCAGCTGTTTTTTTGTTGCAGTTGTTTAGCTGGCCCGGGCTGGGTTCGAACCTGCCACCCTTGGTGCATGTGGCTGGCACAGTAACCACTGTGCTACAGGCGCCAAGCCAGCTTTGGCTTAACTCAAAGTCTCCTCAAGTTCTGTTATTTTCTCTGATTTGTGCCTGACTCTTCGATTCTGAAACCAAATCTGGATTCTTGATTCATCAGGGTTAGTTTCTAAAGCAAGTTTTTCTTTGGTGGCATAATCCGGGTAAGGTTTTTGATTGAAGGTATTGATGAGGATTTTCACTGATCATCTGTGAATTTGGTGCAACTGTGTCTATGATTTGTTGCTCCAGTTTGGCTAGCAGAGATGCCATGGGCCATGCTGGAGGGGAGATGGTAAAACCCAGAGGCTCAGAGACCTGGAGCTGAAGCAGCTGAGGTTATTATTATTATTATTTAATGAGACAGAGTCTTACTCTGTGCCCTGGGTAGAGTGCCATGGCATCATCTGAACTCACAGCAACCTCAAACTCTTGGGCTCAAGCAATCCTCTTGCCTTAGTTTTTCTATTTTTAGTAGAGATGGGGTCTCATTTTTACTCAGGCTGCTCTCTAACTTTTGGGCTCAAGTGATCCACCCGCCTCAGCCTCCCAGAGTGCTAGGATTCTAGGCATGAGCCACCATGCCTGACCTGTAATTAAGAATGTTAAACAAGTGTTTATAATTTGTTGGGGAGGCAAGACAATAGATTAACATCCCATGTGAGAAGAGAATCTAAACTGCTCCTCACCATCCCAAGTAGCCCACTTCTAAGTCTTGTCACCAGCTGCCTCAGTTTTTCCAGATTTCCAGCTTCTACCATGGTGGCTGGCCTCAAAAACACAGCCCTCACTTAATATTCTAGGGATGGACATGGCTCATATTCCTAAAATTCAGCCAAGGCATGGTCAGAATTTTTCAAAAGAAGCTTATCTAGGAAAGTTAGAAGACAGAACAAAATAAAAATATAAAAACCCAAGAATCTGGAAAGGGAAAAATTTACAAAGCAGTTTTCATCCCTAAGTAAGATAAGGAAAATAATAATAGCTATTGGTATGCCAAGCAACATATGCTATGCTCTTGGTGTAACTTGTTTTGTTTAATCCTCAAAAGCACTTAGCGAGACAAAAAATGTTAACTTCATTTCAAAGATAAGGGAGCAGATGCTCAGAGAAGTTAAGCAACTTGTCCAGGTCACACAGCTTGCAAAGAGCAGAGCTAGGAGTCTAACCTGCTTTTGCCCTTAAATACCTAAATAAAAGAGATGAGTATAGTGGCTACAATCGCTGACAACCGGGCAGACCTCCTGCCTCAGGCCTTGTTTAGTTCTAATGAAGAGATTAAGCTACCTAAATCCTAAATTGAAGGGTTTCAGGGTTGGCTACACTGCTCCATCCGATAGATTTTCAGATTTTGCTTAGGAAATAATTAGAACCGTATTCCTCCTGGACAAGTCTGGGAAAACCTTGGCAAATCTGTATCTTCCAGTTCTCTGTCTTCTGGTCCCATTTACACAGGCCAAAACAAAACACAAACAATAAAACTCTGTAGTTTTGCTTGTTCTTCATTTCAAATTATGCTTATGACATGTTACAGTTTCTGCAATATCTCATTGGTTAACTGTTGGGCTGGTGGTTCCTGAAGTCCAGAGATAAAAAGAGTGAAGCCTTTATCCCTGAGCCTGGCATGTAATCAGTATCCAATATGTTGTTGTGAGATTCTTCATTGCAAGACCTTTCGTGCGATTACATCGGCAAGTTATCCCTGACTCTGTTGTTCTGAAACACTATAAAATCTAGTACTAATCGAATAACTGATATAATATCAAAAGCTATTGATACGTAATGTTTAGTGTGCAGTTACTGCAACCCAGGTTTTAGTCTATATACTTTACAGGCATTCTCTTTTGTTCTTCATAACAACTCCTTGAGATAGGAATTATTATTATTTTTTATTATTGAATCATAGCTGTGTACATTAGTGGAATCAAGGGGTATGATGTGCTGGTTTCATATACAATCTGAACTATTTTCATCAAACGAGATAGGAATTATTTTTATTATTTCCCTTTTATAGATGATGGAACTGAAGCCTGGAAATAAATAATTTGCTCAAGGCCGCATGACTCCCAAATAGCAGGTCTGGGGTGTGATCCTGGACAGCTAAGTCCAGAACCTACACCAATAATCTCTATACTCTCCTGCCTCCTGTGATGAGTCTGACAATAAGATATATGGGATCAATGAAGGAAGATGTCATTGTGTGCTGGAGTAGTTGGGGGAAGCTTCCTGTAGAGAATGGGCCCTACTGGACCTTGAAACAAGGACAAGGTGAGTGAAGCAAAAGAGAGAGAGAGTTTAGGCTACAAGGTGATCCTTGAAGTCACTTGGGACCCCAAAGATGGGACATCAGGATATTTCCCATCCTTGGAACATGAGGGATTGATTCTCCTCTTAAGCAATGTCATTTGGTCCAATGTGGCTGTCCGGAAAAGAACTCAGAGCTTTAACAGGAAGCTATGGGGTCTGCGGTGAGTCTCTAGCATCAGAATGGAGATGGAAAACAGTAATAGGTCCCCTGGGCGTCTGTGGGCACAGGGTTGGCCAGGGTTAGATTGACCCCCCTGACATGTCCACACTGACCACAAGATTGCTTTGGATAAATTGCATTTGATTTGCTGTGACTGCAGCAGGAATTGACCTGGCAGTTATGGACACAGAGGGGCCCATGGACCAGCAAGTCTGTAGGAATTCACAGAAATCTTAGGGAGAAGCTTCAACTTCACTTAAATGTTGGAAGTTAGGAAAGAATTTAGTTCTCAGCTGGGCAGGCTTCCAGCTGACAGCCATGTTAGTCTTCACCATCCACCAAAGTGATGGGTGGGAGTGTCAAATGAAACACACCTGGCCTGAGGCAAGTCCTCCTTAAAGGTTCAGCCAACCTTCTCCAGGACCCTCTTGGGGACTCACTCTCCTGGTTATGGGTTCTAAATCTGCCAATCAGAACCCAGTTGCTATGTGCCTAAAAACACACATATCTTCCTGTGCAGTCCCCTTGAAGAATGTGTGTGTTTCATGGAGCAGAGTTAACCACAGAGATCCTGTCTACTTGGACCCTAGTGGCCCAGAGAGGGCCTTCCCTGCACTTAAAGTCTGTAGTGACCTTGGGTGACTGAGATACTGTCAGGATGGGGTGTTATGAGAACCTGCTGAGCTGAAGACTGGCTGTAGAGGGGATGTCACAGGCACACTTCGTAGGACAGAGGATCACAATGAAAAATTATATCTCAGGTCAGGATGTTGCATAAGCTACTAGCTGAGCGCCTAGCCTAGTACAGCAGTTTTGTGAGCATATATGCATGAACATCTAAGTTTATCAGTAGCAGTGACGTGCTATCTGTGTGGACTGGCTCTGTGTCTGTGTGCATTCTTAGATCCCAGAAAGCCCTAGGGAACAGTGTGTCATACTAGGACTTCTTGCGTAGGAGCCGGTCAGAGGGATAGCTCCAGGGAAAGCTGGGCCAGTTCTGGCAGCTGAGGTCTGAAGAGGATTATGGGTGCACACCAGACCTGGGCGTGGCTCTCACTGCTACCTGTGGAATTCCTGAGTATGTCACTCTGTACCTTAGACCCAGCTCTCTTTTCACTTAGACCCAGGCTGGCCTGGCCCAGCAGGGCTGCAGCCAGAGGCAGCCTGGAAAGAACTAGCCAGCACTTCTGAGAACCAGGTTGGGGCCAGAAGGCACCGCAAGCCAGGGGGATTCTTCTCTACTCAGGGAAGAAGCCTGTGAGCAGCCTGCGACTCCTGTCATGTATATGCTCAGCTGTGCCCTGCACGACTCACTTTTTGACTTTTATTGTGGCCAAGTGTGTGCATGTTTTGCTCTTCTTGCTATCAAGCCATTGTTACTCCAAGTGTGGTCACCCAGAAGCTTGTTAGAAATGCAGAATCTCAGGCCCCATGCCAGACATAACAGATCACAATCTGTACATTAACAAAGTCCCCCGTGATCTGAATGTACATTAAAGTTTGAGAAACTGCTACTTGAAAGCAGGAGTGAACCCTGCTGTGGTTATCTTTGTACAACTAAGATAACGAAGGTGCTTGGCAGTAAGTAGGTGCTCAGTAAATACATGTTTCAGTTTTTCATTTTGAAATAATTTTAGACTTGGAAAAAAAGTTGCAAAAATGGTACAACAGAGCATTCACATTTATACCCTTCATCTAGCTTCCCCTAACACATACACATATTAATATCCTACATAGCCACAGTACAATTACAAAAATTGACATGGGTACATTAACAGATAAGATTAACTAGATGACAATTTTAAATTTCCTCAGTGTTTCCCCTGCTGTCCTTTTTCTGTTCTAGGATCACAGCTCTCTAGTCCATCCATTTTGAATTTTTTTTTTTTTTGAGACAGTGTCTCACTCTGTCACCCTGGGTAGAGTGCCATGGTGTCATAGCTCACAGCAGCCTCAATCTCTTGGACTCAAGGGAACCTCTTGCCTCAGCCTCTGAAGTAGGTGGGACTATAGGTGCCCGCCGCAACGCCTGGCCAATTTTTCCATTTCTGTTAAAGACAGGGTCTCACTCTTGCTCAGGCTGGTCTCAAACTTCCAAGCTCAAGCAGTCCACGTGCCTCAGCTTCCTGGATTGCTAGGATTACAGGCATGAGTCATCACGCCCAGCCATGACTTTGACTCTTTTCATGAGTTCTCCTCAATTATTTTGTAGTCTCTCTTTCAACTTGGCATATCTCCTGTTTTCTCATGGTTAGATAAAGGTCCTGCATTTTGGGGAAGAATGCCATAAATGTGATGGCACTGGACTTCTCAAGGCCTTGTATCTCGGGCGGGTACGTGATGCTAATATGTCTTATTACTGGTGATGTTAACCTTGATCACTTGGTTTAGCTTTGCATCTGTCATGTTTCTCTGCTTTTTTCTACACTCTAATCCTTACCTTTTTAATAAATATCTCAGGGGAGATATTTTGGGACTATTTAAACATCCTGATTCTCCTCAAACTTCCCCCACATCCATCATTGGTGGATCTTGCCTACAACAAATATTACTGTTGTATTTGCCTAATGGTGATTTTATATTTCTCTCATTTCTTCCACATTTATCAGTTCAAATTATTGTATAAAGAAGAGGTGCGCCTTCATTCACATTTTTTATTCAATTATTTATTTCAGTAAGGACTGATGGGTATTTATTTTATCCTCATGGGTCTTAGTCCAGTATTATCATTATTTTATGTTCTTGGTTAAATTGTTCCAGCAATTGGGAGCTCCTACATGTTGGCTATTGTGTCCTTTCAACATGCCCATCCTTTTCTTTGTTCTCTGGTACTAGACGTTCCAGACTCACGTGGAATGAATGAATGGTAGAATGAAAGAGAGACCATACATATAAACTCAGCCTCCCTGTGATTACCCAGCTAGGAAGCTGTGAGGAATGGGAGATATTCAGATGCACCATAGAATTACTTACTTCCGCTGCTCTATGATCATCAAATAAGGCTGGAAAAAGTTAACCTGAAGACAAAGGAAACTGTACCCATGGAAATTCAGGCTGGAAAATTGGCTCATCCTGAATATTGAACAGGGATTTTTCCACATCCAACTAAGCATAGTGAAGGTACTGCTTGAATTCATGAGCTGGAGCCAGATTCTTTGGTCTGAATCCTCACAGCTACTTACTGCATACTACTTACTAATCAACCTCCCTATGCTTGAGTCTCCTCGTCAGTAAAATCCAGGTGATAATAACAGCACTTGCCATCTGATTGTGGAGTGATAATTTTAAATGTGTAAATTACTTAGACAGTCCATGGCACAAGTGAACATTCAATAACCATTAGCCAGGAGGTTGGCATTTCCAGCAAGGAGCTCATCCTCCAAATTCACTCAGCAATTGTTTATTGAGCATCAACATTGTAGCAAGTACTGTTGTGGCATCTTAGCAGTGAACCAAAGACATGCTATCACTGCTTTCCCTGAGTTCACATTCTCCTGGAATAAAACTAGTCTACCATAAAAAGGACTGCACTACTTTTAAAGGCAGTAGTGGGGGCATGGGAACAGTTGCATTTTTGTTATCCAGAAAAACCATTTTCTCCCGGTGTAATATCCATTTTTGTCCAGGCAACCACCCTCTGGTATCAGGTGATTCAGACGTGGGCCAATCAAAGCATGGTACTGCCCTAGCCTTGGTGATTGGTTCAGAAAAGGACACGTGCCAGACTCTTGCTCCTTAAGGTAAGAGCCGGGTGCGGCAGGAGCTACAGGGCAATGAAGGTTGTGACCTGAGAATAAAGATGGTACCACTGAAGGTGGAGCCGAGAGTGGAGGGAAAGGCCAAATGGGTTGTTTAAGCCCTTGAATCAAGAATGGGCCCAAAGTACATCTTATGCTGGACATCTTAGTTACACAGTCAACATATTCCCTCCTATTACTGAAAGATCCCTGAACCTGCTTCAATTCCTCAGAAAGATCCCTGAACATGCTTCAATTCCTCAGAAACCTGAGCAGAAAGCAGGAGTCTGGCCTGAACCCCTGCTCTTTTTCCAGCACTTAATTTCCTGCCTCGCTCTCAAGTGTAGAACACACACAAAGACACATTTTCGTGTCTCAAAACATTTTCGTGCATGTACAGACACGTGCACACACCTCAACACTGCCACACTCCATCCCCCTTCATACCTCTGGACCACTCACCCCGACTTCCTCCTGAGGAAACCCCTCCCTCATCTTCCAAAGAGCTGGAGCCTTTTCTCCTACTCACCTGGCTTCCCTGCCTTGCCGAATTCCCAGTCCACAGTTTTGCCTCTTGGAGCCTTGCTCTTCCTCTCCGGAGGACTGAGGGGCGAATGCCTATTTTCAGAGGGCCTGCAGGAGAATGCTACCCTGAACCTCAAGAGTCACGCTAAGGCCCACACCCTAGAGCAGTGTTTTTCAACCTTTTTTATCTCACAGCACACTTGAACCTATAGTTAAACATCTGTGGCACACTTAAATTATGTTGATCAAGAAAAAGAATTTTAAAAAAGAATATACTTACTGTGCTTTGAACTTCTTTTGGAAATAATTTAATTAATGGTCTTTAAAATTTTTCGCAGCACACCTGAGATCCTTTCATAGAACACCAGTGTGCCACAGCACACTGGTTGAAAAATCACTGTTCAAAATTAAAAGGTCCCCCTTTTATTACCCAATCTCCGGTCTCTAGTGTCTTCCTGTAAACCCCAGCCTGAATAGCATCATGGCAGACTCAAGAATGTTAGAGTTCTCCCGCCTCCATGTCCCGTTAGGAAGCCATGTCCTAAAGGTGAACCAGAGGAACCAAACTCTCACTTCCTTTGGGAAGATTTCCATCTCCCCTCTCCAAAATTCCACAGGAATTTACTGGTTAAGTCACCCATTGACCTATGACATTCCTTGTGCTGTCCTCTAACTCCTCTCAAACTAACTTTCCTTTTTTTTTTTTTTTTTTTTGTGGAGAGACAGAGTCTCACTTTATCGCCCTCGGTAGAGTGCTGTGGCATCACACAGCTCACAGCAACCTCCAACTTCTGGGCTTAGGTGATTCTCTTGCCTCAGCCTCCCGAGGAGCTGGGTCTACAGGTGCCTGCCACAACGCCCAGCTATTTTTCTGTTTTTGCAGTTTGGCCAAGGCCGGGTTTGAACCTGCCACCTTCGGTATATGGGGCTGGCGCCCTACTCGATGAACCACAGGTGCTGCCCTCAAACTAACTTTCACTCTCTGTTAAAACTTGCTCTGAGACTGCAGGCACAGTGCAGGGCTCAGTAAGCACTGAATGAAGAAATGAGAGGTTGAATAAATGAATTATTGAATGAAGAGGGTTAGTGAATAAATGGGTAAATGAATAGCCTAATGAGGAGAGGCAGTAATAAGCCTGGGGTGGGCTGGCAGAAGGGTCAAAAACCCCTGGACGGAGTGGGGACTGAGCTCAGGGTAGGAGGATGGGGAGATGGCTGGAAGGAAGGAGACGGATGCCACCAGGTCTCTCAGCTTTGTGTTTATATAAAAATTCGGAGCTTGGACACAGCCTCTTTTAAAGGGCCCATTTGTTAGTTTCTAAAGGTTTTTTTTTTTTAACGCAGTGTCATTTTCAAGGACATTGCCTCTTGCTTTGACGTGGCCAGTCTTGGCAGCTGGGGTTCTGTTTTTGTATCCACTTCCCAGATCCAGGAAGGACAAATTTGCCACGTCACTAGCACTGCAGGTGCAGCCTCTGGGGAAGGACCTGGGAGGTCCAGTGGACTCGGGATGCTTCCCAAAGCCCTCGGCAAGGACTGGAGTCCTCTGCAGGTCAGAGCCAGAGGGCCTTTGTCGTCCCCTAAAGACAACTCCCTTCTCTTTACTCCACCATTGACTCTCCATCCTTGGTTTCCACACTGGCAATGCCGGGAGCCCTGTGGGCCCTCAGGCAACCCAAGAGAGCTACAGATGACTCCATGGATTTGCAGCTACAAATGAAAAGTCATGGTTTGTTTTGAATGGATTGTGGCTCTGGCGAGAAAATCTTGGGCTATAAATCCGCCATGAGTGCAGATGCAGATGGGAAGCAGATGTGGGGATGTTGAAAGTCCCTGCTCCAGCTCCTAACGGCCACTTTGGAGAACATACTCGTGCCTTCTGCTGCAAAAAGCTGTGGGAAGGTTGTGCTCAGACACCATGGGAGCCCCAGCTAAGAGCCCAGTCTGCTGAACTGTCTACCTCTCCCTCTGCCTCTCTCTCTCCCCCCCTTTCTCTAGGCAGCAAAGCACTCCTTCTCTTGCATGCTTAGAGAATATATCTGATCTCCCTGCCTCTCCCTCGCCACTGTGTCTTTATGTCACAGCCCGCCTTACTCTGTCTCTCACTCTCAGATGTTCTCCGACTTCATGTCTGTCCTTGGTCTCTACCTCTCCTCCCTCCAGCTTCCTGGCTGCTTCCCAAGGCCAGTGCCCCTACCCTCCAAGCTTGGATAAGTTTGCCAATCAGCTTGACCCCTTGGGGTGGGGAACTGGAAGAACAGGCCAAGTGCAGACAGCAGTCCCAGTTCCATGAAGGTGATTTCAAGCCAGAGAGGCCTGGACAGGCTGAAGCCAAGAATTTCTCATTTACCCACAGGGCTGGATATTTAGTCTGAGTTGGGGAGGGCAAGTGGCAACCAACCTAAAGCTCCAAAACCTGCAAGAGCAGCCCTGTCCCAGCCCCTACCCAGCTTTAGGTCCCACTCAGCATAATATCTCTCTCTCTCCCTCCTGGGCCGGCTCAGCCCTCTCCAGTACCAGCAAGAGGCAGCACAGCTGGCTACCACGGTTACTACTTTCCCCAAGGACATAGGCCCAGGTGAGACAGACAGAACAGAATAGAGCCTGTTTTGTATCCTCCTCCAAAGACCTGGGGGCAGCCCTTCCTTTTCAACCCCAGATGTAGGGCCCTAGCCTGCCTCTAAAGGCAAATGTATTTTTTCTTTGGCTTCTATACAACCTAAACATTTTGTCTGCTTGATATGGGCTCCATATCCTGTTGTCTTATTTTCCTTTATAGGTCTGTCCATAGTCCTCCTTGCTCTTAGGCTCAGGACCATTTGTGGCACATTCCAGAGGCAACTAGTGATCTCTCAAAAAATTAAACTTGCACACAGGCTGTGAATGCTACACAACTCTTGGAAGGAAATTAAGAGACACACTGAAAGCCATCCACAAATAGAATGTTGCCATTCCCAAGAGACTGGAACCGTTTAAGGGCAATTTCACAGGTGCTTGTGCAGATATGAATGAGCATTGCTGTTGAAACGGAGCTGGGGCCCATCTCCCTGGCACTCGCCATGTCTCTGCTCAAGGAGGTCATCTGTTCCCAGCAGGCTTCATTCCAGGATCCACAGGCACCTGGGCTGGCAGTGAGGGGGCATCACTGCTCCATCGTAAGAAATGCCTGCCCCTTCCCCCCCCCCCAAGCATGGAATTTAGTGTGGTTTTGAGAGAAACTATGTTATGGTCCATTATTTCAGTTCCAAGAAACACAGTTGACAGCATCCTTTCTGATTCACCCCTGCAAGATTCAACTTGCTCGGCTTATTGGTGTTGCTGGGAGGGCTTATTTGTTTCCATCCTTGCTGATTTTATATTTCTCCATTTTTCCATAACTCAAAACTTTTGTAATGACCCACATAAGTTCTGGGTTCTGGAATCTTCTGTGCATTGAGCACCTTTTACACACTTGCTAGGCAGTGGGGGTGACTGGTGAACAAACCAAGCAGGGTGCCTCCAATCATGAAAGAAATGGGGCGCAGAGACCTGGAATGATGTTCAGGGGCTTGCAGACCTTGGGCAGGTCACCACAGCTGTCTCTTAATGTTGGTTTCTTCAATCATAAAATTGGGGTGACAACAGGGCTACTTTGTCAATGAGATAATCAATACTTGGTGACTAATAGTCATAATAAACAACTAATGAGGACCACGGCCAAAGCGGCTAGCAGCAGTCAGGGCATGGATACAGCAGATGTTGTCCACACCCTGCCACATGTCCTGGGATCCTGTATCATTTCAGGACACATGGTTCACTCCCAACACCTGCTTCTCTTTGTCAGGGGGCTGCCCTTGGATTGCTGGAGCCTGCTTTGGCTACTTGTGTGAAGGGCAGGCTGGCGCCTGGGAGATTACTTCCCTGCGCCCCCACAGGCAGCTTCTGACGAGTGACTGCGGGTGTGGGGATATAAGTACCTCCTCCATCTCTAGAGCTCCCAGCAGACTGAGCCACCTACCTGCCATGGCCTTTTGCTTGACACCGTACTCTTGCTTGGCCTCCTTTACCCAGGCCTCTTCCCCCACTCCTGGGAAGATTCCTAAGAAACCATCACTTCCACACAAATACTTGTTGTGGGGTCTGCTTTGGGGGAACACATCTGAAGACACTGGGAAATGCCAAGTAAACATTAGGAGGTGTCTTCTAAGCTGTGTGACCCTGACTTCCTGCAGAGCTGCCATCTGGCCAAGGAAAGTCCTCCCAATTCTCTATAAAGAGTCAGTCACCACACAATAACCTTCTAACTGAGGAAATCTGTGCTCCTTGCATTTGAATATGGCAAAGGCCAGTATCATGGGAGGCTGAGATGGCCCCTGGCATGTAGCTGTCAGCTCTGAATTCAGGAAACCAAGCTGCTGGCTTTGCGACTCTGTGTCCTCCCTCCAGGAACCCACACAGGATGCTAAACTGTGGCATAAGATTCTTAGTTAATGATTGCCATCTTGCTCTATTCCTGGGAACCCGTGGTCATCCTGACCCTCAGCCTGTAGTGCCCCTCTTTCCATATCCCACCGTAAGGGACATGGGAGACCTATATGGGGAAGAAATGCAGCTGGCTGGGCCAGAGCCAGTCTGGTCTGGATTATTATTCTGGACTTTAGAATGTGCAATTTGCCAGCTTTTAAAGTTTCATGTCTTGTGATTTTTTTTCCTTATTCCAAATAAATCTCTTTCGTACCCAATTTTGTATTCTTTTTCTTAAAGAGAGATCCCGAGGGCAGCGCCTGTGGCTCAGCAAGTAGGGCACCGGCCCCATATACCGAAAGTGGTGGGTTCAAACCCAGCCTCGGCTGAACTGCAAAACAAACAAAAATAGCTGGGCGTTGTGGTGGGCACCTGTAGTCCCAGCTACTGGGGAGGCTGAGGCAAGAGAATCGTCTAAGCCCAGGAGTTGGAGGTTGCTGTGAGCAGTGTGATGCCACAGCACTCTACCAAGAGTGTTAAAGCGTGACTCTGTCTCTACAGAAAAAAAAGAGAGAGAGAGAGATCCCCAAATTATATAAGCTTTAGGCAACAAAACATCGTATGCTTTGACCCTCTGATCACTGGAAGACCTTTTCACAGACTAGCTTCTGGTTGGCTCCATACACTTATTTCTCCTCTCCTGAGCCCAGATATGACAGCTGCTGGCTGTGCCTCCGTCACTCTGTCTGCTGGCTGTGCCTCCGTCACTCTGTCATTATGTCAGGTGAATCATCACAGTGTGCAGTGGAAATATTCCTACCAGCCACTTATAATCAGGATGGCAGCAATAAATATTATATGACACATATATTACACATCACTTAACTATTTCCCCAATATAACCAATAAATATATTACAGAAGACTCAATTGAACATATTCCCAACTCAAGTTCTAATAGTCACCCCCCAGATGCCACTGCTATCCCATCACTGCCTGACAAGAAGCAAGGAGGTGTGACAGAGATCGGGAGATCTACTACAATTAAAAGTCTCTCTTGGCTCGGCGCCTGTGGCTCAACGGGCTAAGGCGCCAGCCATGTACACCTGAGCTGGCGGGTTCAAATCCAGCCCAGGCCCGCCAAACAACAATGGTGGCTGCAACCAAAAAATGGCCGGGCATTGTAGTGGGCGCCTGTAGTCCCAGCTACTTGGGAGGTGGAGGCAGGAGACTCGCTTGAGCCCAGGAGTTGGAGGTTGCTGTGAGTTCTGATGCTACAGCACTCTATCCAGGGTGACAGCTTGAGGCTCTGTCTCAAAAAAAAAAAGTCTCTCTTTTTTTAAGAGATGGGGTCTGCTTATGTTGTCCAGGGGGGAGTGCAGTGGCTATTTAGTGTGATCATAGTATACTACAGCCTCCAACTCCCAGCCTCAAGTGATCCTTCCACCTCAGCCTCTCAGGTAGCCTATAGGCTCTCACCACTGCATCTGGTTTTTTTTTTGTTTGTTTGTTTTGTTTTAACCTGAGCCAAATACTATAAAATATACGACTTTGAAAAAACTATTTGACTTTGGAAGGAGCTCGTGCAGGTGGGGCACCCTAAGTCTAAGGCTCATTAGCATGTCAGGAAATTGGCCTCTGGTAGCTGAACTTATATGAGGTTTGAGCACATCATATTTTTAATGCCTGTGGGTTTTAGCCACATCCTGTGCGTGTAAGGGAAGAGGATGGCTCAGTATTGTTCTGGGCGTTCCTTTCCCTTGGTGCCCATCCACCTCGAATCCACACCAGGAAGACCCTGCAGCATCACCCAGCCAGTCTGAGGAGGGACAGCAAACAGTGATTATGGCTGTGGTTGGACTTAATCGCAGGAGGCATCAGTGTTCCACAAGCCCAGTTGCTCCTCTTCTTTTCCATTGTCTTGTTTTAAAAGGCAAGGGCCCTTAATTTTTAAACCAAAGTTTTCTCTGAAAAAATTCCAGGTTTGTCTTTACTGAATGGAAAGGACCCAGGAATTTAGCTACACCTGGGCCAGGCCAAGGCCACCGTCCAACATGAGCTAGTGAAGTGGCAGAGGCAATGTCAGCATTTGTATGGTGTTTGTAATATATAAAACATTCTCACACCCATATCCCATTTGAGCTTCACATTCCCTCTCTGGGGTACACTGGTGTACAAGTTAGTGTCAGTATTTCCCAGTTAAAACGAGATTAAGCAATTTATGCCAGAGTACACAGTGGGAAGTGGCAAAGACCAGATTTGAACCCCGATCTTCCTCATTTAAAGCTACAACCTAACCAAAGACAGCTGTGGATAGTGGCTTACCATTGTTAATAATAATGAAGACAACTAACCCTTTTATTAGGCTTACTATGTGTGAGACACAGTGCTAGCACTTCTCACAAAGTCTATTATTTAATCCTCGCATCCCGACACAGCTGGGCTTGAAGGATGGGAGGCCGGACACAATGGGCCACGTTCCTCACAGAGTGCGTGACATCAGCAAAGGAACAAAGGCAGGCACCCGCTGAGCGGGTTCAGACCATGCTCACTAAGAGTGGGGCATGCGTCAGAGCCACCATCCTTGGGCTTCTGGCCCCATCAGGTGTGCCTCCTAGAGCCACTCGCCAGCAGTTTTCTCTCTTAGCAGAAAGGGCCTGCTGCCACACAAAGCAGGTTCTGGCGCAGCCCCTGAAGCTGCAGCTGGACGAGGCCTGCAGCCTGTCATTACCCGTACAATTGCTTCTCTGCAAAACAGAGGCCCATCCGAAGCTGATATGTCAAATGAGGCTCCCAAATTTCTAGCCAAGTGATGGGCTTGGCTCCCAGGCCTCAGCTTTGAAGTTTAATGGGGCTCCTGGTAGCCCACAGGCCTGGCCAGCTCTTGCTCCTCTTCCACTCCCCATCCGAGGACTGGAGCTGGGTGAACTCCCTGAGGCTCCCCCAGCTTGTTTGGGCTGTAAGATGGAAGGGTGCCTCCTGCCCTGGAGGGGAGGTGGAAAGCACAACCTCTGCCCTGAATGGACAGCAGAAACTTCCACAGGCTCTGAGTGGTAGCACTGGATGGAGAAGTGCTAGCTAGACCAGCTCCCTGTGGTTCCAGAAGTCAGATCCCCACACGTCTTTCTGATTTGGAGGACTAACAGAATACCAGCAACTCTCTTATCAGGATTTTCTGAATGTGACTGTCTTGTTCCCAAACTCCACCTCCTTTGACCTTGTAGGAGAAAAGGTGATGGGGCCAACTTGACACCTAGAATCAACCATTGGACATGTAATCTTGGACAAATTACTTGTCTGTGCCTCAGTTTCCTCATCTGTAAAATGAGAACGTGACTATTAAATGAGTTAACACAAGCAAAGTGTTTAGAACAGGGTACCGCGTAAGCCCACATTAGGATTTCCAGGGATTGAGATTTCAAGCCAAGTGCAATGAGAAACTTCTAAATTTCTCCTGGAGACCATTGACTAACTGCTAGTGCCAGCTTACTGCTTTTCTTCTGGCTGCCTCAGGTCCAGGCTGGATTCCCTGCTCTGACTTGCTGTGTCTGTTTCTGCTTACACAGGCTGATAGCTGGAGGAGTATGTTTCATACCTCATTAGAACCTCGGGTTGCTCGTCATGGGCACTAATCACTCTAGCTTGCTCCCTCTGGAGTGACTGAGCCGCCTTTCAGAAGCAGGCCATGTGGAGACGTCCTCAGCTGGTCCCAAATCCCTCCCTTGGGTTACTACCTTTACTCAGGAAGAACAACTTACTGGTTAGATTTTAGTGAGATATATGTACACTTTGGGGCTTTTGTGGCTCAGTGAGTAGGGCGCCGGCCCCATATACCGAGAGTGGTGGGTTCAAACCCGGCCCCGGCCAAACTGCAACCACGAAAGAAATAGCCAGCTGTTGTGGTGGGTACCTATAGTCCCAGCTACTCAGGAGGCTGATGCAAGAGAATCACCTAAGCTCAAGAGCTGGAGGTTGCTGTGAGCTGTGGCGCCCTAGCACTCAACCAATATAAATAATAAATGGACAAGGGGCCTGGTGTGGTGGCTCCAGTGCTGTGGGAGGCTGAGGCGGGTGGATTTCCTGAGCTAAGAGGTTCGAGACCAGCATGAGTCGGAGTGAGCCAGAGTAAGACCCTGTCTTTATCTTTACCAAACAACAACAAAAAAAACAGCCAGGCTTTGTGGCAGGTGCCTGTAATCCCAGCTACTTGGGAGGCAAAGGGCAAGAGAAAGGAAAAAAAAAGAAAAACAACAACAAGAAAAAAAAAAAAAACCCTTCAAACTAAGAAGAGTGAAGGCCAGCTGAAATTGGAAGCAAAATTTAAAAAAAAAAAATTTTTTTTTAAAGAAAAAAGGGACAAGGTCTCAATATGTTGTCCAGGCTGGAATGCAGTGGCCATTCACAGGCATTGTCACAGCTCACTGCAGCCTCAAACTTCTGGCCTCAAGCAATCCTCCTCCCTCAGCCTCCTGAGTAGGTGTCACTACAGGCACAGTTCATGCCTGTAGTGACACCTTTAAAATAGGTCAGATCCTTACTCCTTATACAGAACCTGAAAACAAACCTGTAAGCAGCCTCTCCCAGGGCCTTCCTCCTCTTTTCCCTGTCCCACACCTGTAGCCCTGTCCCTCACCCCTGCCACCCGCAGTTTGGTATAGCAATCAGGCAAGAAGGCAAGGGCCCAAATTTGAAGCAGATGTTTTGAGACGAGACCGGGTGGAGACAATAGGAAGGATGTGGACCCTGCAAGAACTGCTTGTTGCTCTGACCTACTGCCAAGGCTGAGAAAAATGGAGTGACTGTTCCTGGTTAAATACCCAAGCTGTTACTTGTGCCAAACTTTCCTGGGCCTCAATCCTCCAAGTCTCTGGCTCCGCTTCCAAAGTTCCTCATATTCTGTGCCAACCACTATCCTGGCTCCTTCTTCCCACCACACCAAGACCCTAAGCCCAAACTTATCCCAAAAGTCAGGACTGGAGTTTTGCTGTTTATTCCCCCAATAGCTAACCCACAATGACATTTTTGGAGCCAAAACTCATGATATGGTTTGGCAAAAAAGTGTGCTTATTCTGGGTGTGAGAGTCCTGTCCATAAGACGTGGCCTGGATGCCAGGACAATAAGTTTTCAAGGTTTAGGTAACAGGTCAGAACTGTTGAAACCAGAACCACTGTGGAGCATGCCGATGGTTAGCTGTTGACCTACACTCACCTCCAGAGCTGCACACATGAGCCTGCCAGGATCCAATAACACGTTTGTATACCCAGACTGTGGTATCAAATGCTAGATCTATAAAACACCCAAGTTTAATTCCACTGTTTGGATTTTTCAAGGATACACAAGTTGGCATCATCACTGACAAAGTTTCAGAGGAGAAATCTCTTTGGGAAAGGAAGCCTAAAGAGCTGGTTTTTGTAAAGGTAATGGCCTGGCCCAAGTTCCACCCACCTGTCATCCAAGTCAAAAGCCTGGGGAATCAAGTTTAAGGTCTACCCAAAATCCAGAGACTGTCAGAACAAGAACCAGAGATTCCAGTTTCCTGGGCCTAACATTAAGGGAATTAAACCAATGCTCAGAGTTTCTACCCCTAGTGGTCACAAGCAACCAACTGCATGGCCATTTGTTGAAGTTCATTTGCTTCTTGGTGCCTCTGGGTTCGACAGAAATGGCTTTTCTTTGACGTTCCTCTGACATTACTCTGACCATTGTACAAACTCTTCTGATTGCTATTAGCGTTGGAGGCAACTTCCCCTCCCCATACACTCAAGATTTTCATTTCATTCACTAAGATGTAGGCTACTGGCCAGTCTCCTACTGCCAAAGTCAACACCTCAGGTCTGCTTTGACTGGGAGAGCAGATTAAAGACAGAGTGGGCCCTAAGATCACTGAGTCCCCTTTCCCAGCCTGTCTGGAACCTGCCTAAGTGATAGCCTAGTTATGGCACAACGAGCTTACTCCTTGGGTCTCTTGGTTTGGAATCTATGGTTACAGGGTTCTTCCTTCTCTGAAAGATTGAAGAGTAATTTCCCTCCCTTTGTGTAGGGAGCTAGACAAATTTTGTTTGCAGCCATTACTCTGTAACATGGAAAGTCTCCAAATACAAAAACAGAAATTCCTCCTCCTCCCTGTCAAACACTAGAAACTATGGGGGTGGGCAGTGGTGATGGCTTTGGGTGTCCAACCCAAAGCCAGGGGAAGGAAACTCTAAGGACAATGGATTGTTTATATGTCTGTCTTCCAGCAAAACTGTGAGCTGCTCAGAGGCAGGAGTCACATTCTGTCTTGCGTGTCCCTAGCTCCCTGCACAGTGCCATATACACAGAAAGTCTGCTGAAATGTGGAGATGCCCAGAACTAAAGGAAAAAGGAAGGCCACAAATCCAGAGATGGAATAGAAACACCAGAGTTGCAGAGGGAGGTACATTTATAGGAAATGAAATGACAACTGGAGTAGGACCAGGCTTAGACCCACACAAAGTGCTGACAGACACATCTTCTCCTTACACAATAACACATTTTGTTTTCAACATAACATAAAAACCATCAAAGCCTCTTCTGCTGGCTTGCAAGTTCTCTGATATCCCTGACTCCACTAATAGGCAAAGAAAGGGAGGGATGTTTCGGCAACTTCTTCATGTGGGAGTTCTTAGGCGAGAACATTGCTGGTCTTCACATGATAGGAAGATTCAGAAAGATTCCTTCATGTGCAAATCCATAAGGCAGGTGACGTGGGGGTTATAGAAACAGTGACTTCATCCAAGGGAGGTACAGAAACCCCTCATCCTGAATAAAATACTATGCTAATAGTTTCATCAATAGAATCGGTTTGGGGCGTCTGTTCTTAAAAACGTTCGCTTCCTCAGTAAGATACTTACCAGGAATCTGGCCTTTGCCAAATGGTGCTGTTTCATGTAAGCAGAGTTTAGAAACAAAAGATTTATTCAAATAAGATTCTTTCTGCAGATAGTTAGCAGATACAAACATCAGGGCACTGGGCGGGGTGTCTGTCCTCATTCTAATCACTTCATCTGCCTGCAACCTATGGATCTTGCACCAAAGTGGAGATATCAAAATCTCAGGATTTTGTCCCTCAGTTATATTCTCAAGGATGACTTGTATTATAGAGTTCATTTAAACTTGGAAATCACTTCACTCAAGTCATTAGTTGGTATTCTACAGAACTTTTTTTTTTAGAGACAGAGTCTCATTTTGTCGTCCTCAGCAGAGTGCTTCTTCCAGCTCCTGGGCTTAGGTGATTCTCTTGCCTCAGCTTACCGCTAACTAGGACTACAAGCACCCGCCAAAAAGCTCAGCTATTTTTTTGTTGCAGTTTGGCCAAGGCCAGGTTCAAACCCGCCACTCTCAGTATATGGGGCCAGTGCCCTACACACTTGAGCCACAGGCACCGCCCTCTATAGAAATTTCTGCATGCAAGATTTTAAAGCCACTATTAATAGCTGCATCTCTTAAAACCTTTCTACCCTGGAAGGGTAGGAGCTTCTTCCCATAGGTTCCAAACCCCCAAGTGACAGGTAAACCAAGTGATAAAGTACTCAGCTGCCACACACAGCATTACCAAACAAACTCTGCAAAAAATTATGCAGAGTCAGCAAGCATGGTGGCCCAATGTCTGGGCTGTTTCTTTGTCTAATTTGCTGGAGACAAACCGGAAATGTGGAGTTTGAGCTTTGACACGAAACATATCCATGTTGCAATACAGCTCTAGCACGTACTAGCTAAGGAACCTTGGCAGTTACTCATCCTCTCTGGTCCTCAACTGTATTTTGAGTAAAACTGAAAACAAAACCTACCTTGCAGGTGTCTAGACCAGATTCTCATGGGACAATGCTGGTGTCAGAAAAGTTTTCAAACTTATTGTGAGGTCTAGTAATTACTATGGAGAAACTAGCCTTGGTTACAATCTTTTTTTTTTTTTTTTGAGACAGAGCCTCAAGCTGTCACCCTGGATAGAGTGCTGTGGCATTATAGCTCACAGCAACCTCCAATTCCTGGGCTCAAGTGAGTCTCCTGCCTCCGCCTCCCAAGTAGCTGGGACTAGAGGCGTCCCCCACAATGCCTGGCTGTTTCTTGGTTGCAGCCGTCATTGTTGTTTGGCAGGCCCGAGCTGGATTCGAACCGTCCAGCTCAGGTGTACATGGTTGGCACCTTAGCCCGTTGAGCCACAGGCGCCAAGTCCTTGGTTAGAATCTTATCAAGAGACTGTATAGGCAAATTTCCCTCTCCCCACTGTTAATTCAGGGACACACGTTTGAAAAGGGCATTGGTGAAATAATTACCATAGAAGTTAAGGTACTGCGGAGGGATGGGATGGGACTGCGCTCTTCGGTGCTGCAATGTTTTCTTTCTTGACTTGAATATGCATTTCCATAAATGGTACATGCTTTGTATATACCCTTTTGTACATATTACATCTCAAAATAAAAGGGGAATTTTAGAATCTTGTAATAAAAATATTACAAGGGGTCTGGAACTGGTCTATTACGCTCGATGGTCTAAGTTAAGCCAAAGTAGAGGGAAGGAGTCCTTAGGGTTGAAGCCACTTGCTGGAGAACCTCTACCAGGGCCCTAGAAGAAGAGTGGCCAGACAGAGGGTTGAGAGCGCCTTCTACAATGGCTCAGGAGCAATAGTGTACAAGAGGCTGAAGGTAGTATTTCATGTACAGACTGAAGGACAAGCTAACCATCCTCGAGTCTTAAGAAGGACTTCACGATGGGCTGAAATCGATGATTAACGTTTATAGTTCCCTATTCAAAGCCACAACAGCAGCAAGTATAAAAGATGTAGGACCATAAAGAATCTAAAAACGTACACTTAGGATAGAATTATATTGGTTTTTTGTTTTGTTTCTTTGAGACAGGGTCTTGCTCTGTTGCCTGGGTTAGAGTGCACTGGTGTTATCATAGCTCACAGCAACCTCAAACACCTGGGCTCATGAAATCCTCTTGTCTCAGCCTCCTGAGTAGATGTGACTACAGGCCCCCACCACCACACCTATCTAATTTTTCTAGAGATAGGGTCTCACTCTTGCTCAGGCTCATCTCAAACTCCTGGCCTCTAGTGACCCTCCTCCAAAGTCCTAGGATTACAGGTGTTAGCCACTGTGCCCAACCCATTATTTCCAAATTTCCCATATTGAATTTCTTAGGTAGTAAAACAACAAACCAATGTTGAAAGATTGGTAAGAAAAATTATCCTCTGCTCTTGCCAAACTAGTTTCTTCTTCAGGAGCTGAGCACATAGTGGCCCTGACTGACACCATGGATGGGAATGAGTGAGAAGAGTGAAAGGACAAAGAAGGAACAGGCCAAGTCTCCTGGTGTCTGCTCTACCCTGAGCTGACCAGTAGTAGTCTGGAGGAACTCCTAGAGCAGTGGTTCTCAAGCTTCCTAATGCCATGAACCTTTAATACAGTTAAAAGGGACCCACAAGTTGAGAACTGCTGTCTTAGGGAATCTGAAAACATTTTTAAACCTTTTTCCCCCACCTTCAATTTAAGCTGTGAATCTCCACTTAAGCGGCCACTTGCTCCTTGGTTCTTCTTTTAAACATTTATTTATTCACTGTACACAATATTTACATCATCAGCTACAACTGTCTGGCCCTTTCACATGGCCTGATGAATGTGCTTGGTCATCTGCTGAATTTCCAGAAATGTGCCAACACTCTCCTGACTGTTCACTTGATACCTGGTCTTCAAAGACCCCAAATGGCCAGAAGGGTAGCTGGCTCCCCAAGTATCTGGGCCATAAGAGCATAAAGAAAATAACTGGCCAAATAGGAAACATGAATAGAAAATTGCCCCCCCCCCCACCAAATAGCAAACCCTTCCTGCTCTCTGACACAGTGTACATTTTTCCCACACTGGCTAGTACCAAAGCAGGATTAGAGAAAAAGTAAAAGGAAAGCCAAAAAGAGCAAAGATACTTTTGAATAGAATTAGGAGACACAGAGAATAATAGAAGAATAGAAAACCACAACAGTACCAAAGGATTTTGTTAAACAAAGATTCTGAATGCAGCTGCCTCAGTTGGGCTGCAATGGTGCCTAGGATGCTCTGAAAAAGTGCTGTGACTAGAGCTTAAAACGATAGATCTAGCCAAGACAATCAACTCAATCTCCAGCATCAATCTCTGGAGGGCTGCCGGAGGGGAGAATGCAAAATCCAGATGAAGAAAAACTGCCAAAAACAGCAGAACCAGCCCACATGCCCCCGGCTGGAAACCCATATCTGGGCCCAAGGGGCAGCATCATGTTTCCCAGGGTGATAACTAAGCTTTCCTATACATATCCCATGGGAAAAAATTGGGGCAAGCAGCAGCACCTTGTCCTGGTCCCTGAGGAGAGCAGTGACCATGTGGCATGGAGGATCCTGGGGTATAGAGACCTTGCTGCCAGATCCCAGACCCCAAGGACAGGTGAGGTCAGCACCCACGCCAAAAAAGGACAAATGATAACTGCAAAGGAGCGAGGTCAGGCAGGAACTGCAGCAGCTCAGGAGGGCTTGTTTCATATGATCCCTGGGAACAGGAGGGCTCAGACATGCTTTCAGGAGGCCAAGGCATTGCCACAAGTTCTGCCTTGTCTCAGGACTCTGTGTACTTGCTGGTTTTGGCAATAAAGATGGCTTCTAACATTCTCAGAGATGAGAGCCCCATTGGGAATGGTAGCTTGCAACAAAGCCTTCTTGAAAATAGAAATCTGGAAAGTCAATGAGAATTTGAGGCTTGAAATTGTTTTCATTAAACAGCAACGAAAAGGGCATTGTCATCTTCCAACAGACAGCAGCAAGGTACTCTTCAATCATCACTCCATAGGGAACCTAGTACAGTTTCCTCCCTCCTTAGTTCTCCTTCCTGGTAACTGACAGAGTGAAGGGAAGTACATGTATGGGGGATGGCCAGATGTTTACTGTCCAACCTATCATCTGGGGACCTGTGATAAGAACTTAAACTCCTGATCCCCATTCCTTTGTCTTAGTGCCACCAGAGTATGCCAAGCACAGACAGAATCAGGGATTGGTGGCATGCTAGTCTTACTGTTTCAATCCTTTGCTACAAAATTTTCTTTAGAACTCTGAAGAATCACCAGCTCTTCACAGACTAATTTGGGGGTCAGTGGCCCTGCACAACCACACTTCAGCCCAACGGACAAACTAAGGGAAAAGCATCCCGTAGTCAATTGCCTAGACATGACCCGTAACCCTAAAAGAGAATCAGAGTAAGCATGGAGGCCACGGCTCAGCTATCCTTCACATTCTTCAGTCTATCTGCTTTTCTCACTGGCTAAAATTCAAGAAAAAGCTTAGAGAGTTCTGCTTTATGGTTAATAATCATTTCCAGAAACGCCTAAAGGGAAAATGCCTTTTTCCAGTTCTGGCACCACAAAAAAAAGATCCTTTTGTACTATCAGTCCTCATTAGAGGTAGGCCAGTGCCACAGCCTGTGCCTGTCATTGTGCAGGGGGACAAAACCAAAGACTGCTCATGTGGGCCACTTCCTACCTGTGCCTCTCCTGGCTCCTGATCAGGAGAGGTGATTATCCCACCCATAAGAAGGACTCATGTACCAGTCTGGGTAAGAAGTGAGAGCCAAAAGGGCACCTCCATGAAGCATCTGCAGAGGGAGGTGGAGCAAGGTGCGGATTTAAGGCTCACTGCACAGCAGCTTCCCAACACAGCCAAGCTCCGCGTGTAATCTCCCTCAGCTACTGAGTTCTTCAAGTAACCAAATGAAATGACAATGGTGCAGTCCTCTTCTCATTACTGAATGGAGAGCTCAGCTTACGTACCATACCAAAGTGGCCTGTGGTGGACATGGGCAGGGAGGGGGTGAGGTAAGGACAAGGCTTGTAGGTGACAAAATACTCCAAATACAGGAGAACATGCGGCATCTTCTGGCTGATGGTTATGAGTGTTAGAGCCAGTGGTTACGATGTCTGTAATGTGTGCTTGGATGCTCCAGAGAGCATGAGAGCCAAGTGGACTGCGGGAGAGTGGTCAGAGCATGCCAAAGCCCTCACAACCCTCGCTGATGGCCAGCTGCAGCATCCTGTGCACCTCTTCATAGGAGTCATACGTAGGGAGGCACAGCTGGTTAAAACTGGAAGGGCAAGGAGAAGAGATTAACTCATACTGCCAGAATCCCAGGCATCCACCCGGCAGTGCAATACCTACCACGTGTGTGCAGTAGGTAGCGTGCTATGGGTTGGAGCAGCAATTATCTGAAATGAGGGACAGAGGGCGGCAAAGCCTCCAGGTGGTAGCTGAGAGGAGCCTGTTGTGAACTGAAGTAGCCGAGCCAACTCCTCCTGGGTCAAACTGGAAACCACAGTCCAAAACCACCTCATGACCTGGCAGAGAGAACACAAGGATCACACATAGTCCACAGCCTGGGATTTGATCCCGGGGGCAAGGGACAAGACACCCTGAAGAGGGGCTATACCGCAGTTACAGTTCTACAAGGACACAGGGAGGAACACTTGACAACCTCTTCAGGAACTTTCATTGTCATGTGCTCAGGAGGACAGTCACTGATCTCCTGGTTCTATTTCTTTACATTTCTAATGTTCTACTCCTGCGGCAGTCAGCATGACAACCCTTAAGGATCAGAACTCCCTTCTGCCTGGACAATCACCTATCTTTCCTATGTGTATCATTCCGTCCCAAACAAAATGCTAATTTCTTTGACTCCTCCACTTCTTTCTTCAAAAACTTTTCCTTAAAGGTAAAACTTTAAGCTTTAAGTTTTACCTTTAAAGAAAAGTTTTCTTAAAGGTAAACTTACTTTTAAGTTTAAGGTAACTTACCTTTTCTCTGAAATGCCATGAGCCACCAACAACTACTGCATGGGCTTTGAAGTCAGATACGCTGATGTCTCCGGTCCCACACATCAGCAGCTACAGAAAAACAGAGTGTGTGACTACAACAGTCAGAGGGTCAAAGACCTGCTATAAGGTCAAAATTACCTATGATAACATGCAAAATGCCAAATAAAGAAAACACTAGGAAGACAGAATACTATTTTAGAAAAATCCATTACATACAAAGGCCAGTGGCTACTAACCAGCTTTTTAAAATATATATAGATGTTTTAGGCCTTCCACAGACCTCTTGTAACACAATCTCAAGGAATGGGCTCTGAGCAAGTGAAGAAAGAGTTTTCCAGGTGTTTTGAATGAGCACCCTAATTAGAACTGCTGCTATAGATTATTTTTAATTGAAATGAAGGATAAAGGAAAAAAGAACCCCAAACCCTAAATCCAAGTGCTCACTGATAGTCTGCTCTGAACTTAGCATGAGGACACGAAGGAGGAAAGGTAAGCTGTTTCCCTTTGATGGAAGACCCTTGGTCCCCTTTATGAATGTGTTAGATGGCCTTTTCTCAGCATCTATCCTTCTTTTGTGGATTGAACTTTTACCACCTTCCCTTCAGCTCTGCCTCTACTTGATCAGATAAATTAAAAAGTATGCCAAAAAATGAGAACATTAATGACATCAGAGCCCTAAACATCTTGTTGATGTCCTAATTTGGTTCTGGATCCAGCATGTTACTTAGCAGACTGTGAGTACTCATCCAATAGCTATAAAGAATGATACAGTCTAGTCAAGAGACAAAAAAAGCCCAAACTAAGCTTGAAAAGCCTTGGCTCCTTCAAAAAGAACTTGCTAAGCTAATGAGTAACAAAGAGCAAAATGTGGAACAACTACAAAAGACTAGGTCTTTCCTTTCTACTCTCTCTTACAAATTGTTACAAATATTTTGGTTCCAGATAATATGTATCAATATAATAAATATATAAATGTTTTGGGGGCTACTCCTCAACCCCCAAAGTTAAAGCACTCATAGGTATATCAGAAACTTCAGGCTGAGTTCATCTTGCTTAGATTTCATATCTGGTTCGGTTAACAAGAATACAAATTACACAAGACCGCCTGTAATCCCAGCACTCTGGGAGGCCAAAGAGGGTGGCTCGCCTCAGCTCGCAGGTTCGAGACCAGTCTGAGTAAGACTGAGACCCTGTCTCTAAAAATAGCCCGGGCATTGTGGCGGACGCCTGTATTCCTAGTTACTTGGGAGGCTGAGACAAGAGAATCGCTTGAGCCCAAAGAGTCTGAGGTTGCTGTGAGCTGTGAAGCCACGACACTCTACCAGGGGCAACAAAGTGAGGCTCTGTTTCAAAAAAAAATTACACACACAAAAAAAAAAAAAAAAAAAAATTACACAAGACCACCTGATACTTTCCCCAACCCCCATTTTGAAAGAAAAACCATCCTTCCTAAAGCAAAGAGTTTGCAGAAACACACTCCTGATAAAAGCTATGGGAAATTAAAACTAATAACTTGCATTGTACCATGTTGCACAGATCTGAGGTAGCTAACCACAAACTGATTGTATTCTTTGCCCACACCTCATGTATGCTGTTTTGGGTTGTTATAGTACCTAAAAAATATATGCTGGTCGCATGGCTTATACTTATACTGGAGGGCTGAGGCAGGAAGATTGCTTGAAGCCAGGAGTTTGAGAACAGCATGGACAACATGGCAAGACCTCATTTCTACAAAAGTAAAAAACATTAGCCAGGTGTGGTGGCATGCACCTGTCATCCCAGCTACTTGGAAAGCTGAGGCAAGAGGATCCCTTGAGGTCTGCAGTTCAAGGCTGCAATGAGCTATGAACGTATCACTGTACTCCAGCCTAGAAAGTGAGTGAAAGAGACCCTGTCTTTAAAAAAATAAAATAAAATAGGCTCGGTGCCTGTGGCTCAACGGGCTAGGGCTAGGGCTACACGTACACCTGAGCTGACGGGTTCGAATCCAGCCCGGGCCCGCCAAACAACAATGATGGCTGCAACCAAAAAATGGTCGGGCGTTGTGGTGGGCGCCTGCAGTCCCAGCTACTTGGGAGGCAGAGGCAAGAGACTCGCTTGAGCCCAGGAGTTGGAGGTTGCTGTGAGCTGTGATGCCACAGCACTCTATCCAGGGTGACAGCTTGAGGCTGTCTCAAAAAAATAAAAATAAATAAATAAATAAATAAAATATTGTATGTGAAGTCAGCACATTGTGCCCTATGATTGCACCAATGTACACAATTATGATTCAATAAAAAATAAATAAATAGGGGCAGCGCCTGTGGCTCAGTCGGTAAGGCGCTAGCCCCATATACTGAGGTTGGCAGGGTCAAACCTGGCCCCCGCCGAACTGCAACAAAATAAATAAATAAATAAATAAAATAACAACATATACAATATAGTGTTATGGTCCAATACTTTGAAATATGTTCACATCTTTTGGTTTGTCTCTTTCTCTAGAATACAGCTCAGGAAAGCTGAAACTTTGTCTTATTCATTGCTATATCCCCAGTGCCTCAAAATATTTAATATATGACATACAGGAGGCACTCGATATATACCTCAACAAATAAATTCTATAATATTATTCCCTTAAATGTCATGGGATTTTATGAAGACTGTACCTGGTGCTAACATTCTTTACTACTCAACCAGTTACAATAATATTTGATGAATAAGTGAATATTTACTACTCTGGTAAATAATTAGCTATTTGCTGCTTCCTAATTTTCACATCCTAAGTTTTTAAAAGCTAAAGAAAAGGTCAACGAATAGAAGAGTAACAAAAGTGAAAACTCTTGCATGAAGGGCTCTCCTGCTACCCCTCATAACAGAAGGTGCACCAGGTTTGAAGAACAGGAGAAGTTTGAATTGTAAGCACTTACCTCAAGTTCATTCTCATCAAAAATAGCCAACAGGTTCTCAGGGACCAACTCATTCAAGCCTGAAACAAAGCAGTCAAGTTAAAGCCAGGCCCACACCATGGCGTTCACGCAAAAAGTGTAGGGTTAGAAGACCACCCTACACATGGATACAGGTATTTTAAGTTTGAGGGCAACAAAAGACAGGATTCTACCTTTTAGGAAATGTTCCACTTCCTCTTTCACTTGACTGGCCAGCCGATACTGGGCCAGCAAATTTAAATAGAAGATTTTATTTGCATTGGTTACTGGGGTTTGGCCTCCACCAGTCATGAGTTCTACAACCTGAAATAGAACACAAAAGACACACAGAAAGAGGCTGTGGATAGAATTTTATAAGATGATATCTGCTTGGTGTATTCTACAAACACAGGGTTACTGACTCCATCAGTGCCAATCACAAATTTCAGCTGTGCATTCAGCTTTTTTTTTGTACAGACAGAGTCTCACTTTATTGCCCTTGGTAGAGTGTGGTGGCATCACACAGCTCACACCAACCTCTAACTCCTGGGCTTAGGCGATTCTCTTGCCTCAGTCTCCCGAGTACCTGGGACTACAGGCGCCTGCCACAATACTCGGCTATTTTTCTGCAGTTCAGCCTGGGCCAGGCATGAACCCGCCACCTTTGGTATATGGGGCCGGCGCCCTACTCGATGAGCCACAGACGCCGCCCTGCGTTCAGCTTTTTAACACAGTTGCTTTCAGTTAGTTACTAAGCTTTAGAGTTCCTACTACCATATTCTACCAGCTACTATTTCCAAAATGGGTGAGATTTTCCCCTGTCACGATTAAGTAGTGGTGATGCAACAGGAATATGTTATGATTCTTTGCTAGCATTATTTTTTAATCCAAATGATCCAAAATTAAACTACTACTGACTTCTCTGAGCAGGTGAGAGTAAATAGTAGTGAAGCAGTATTTTTATGGCTCAGAAATTCTAGGTGGGAACAGTTGTTCCCCTCGCTCTTCTATCCCTACTGTTAGCCAAAAGGAAGAGCCACCGCTTAAAACTTGGAGATTGTGGATTCTAATCCCAATCCTGATACTTACTTGCTACAGACCTTCAGTCCCTTATCTATTTGAGCCTCCATTTTCCTATCTGCAAAGAAAAAGCTGAACAAGCTGTATGATCCTCTAATAGAATTGGCATTCCTCAATAAATAACTGGGAAAGGAACTTGGAGGGAACCCTGAGGCACAGTTTAACACCATCATGCTGAAAATCTATAAAAAGTGACCAAGCTTGTTTCCATAGGCATGTGAGTTATAGGACTGGATTTTAAGATACTCATGACAGCCTCAGAGCAAGTAGCTAAGCAGCTAGGGCACCAGTCACATACTCCGGAGCTGGCGGGTTTGAACCCAGCTGGGGCCTGCCAAATAACAACAACTACAACCAAAAAATAGCTAGGTGTTGTGGCGGACACCTGTAGTCCCAGCTACTTGGGAGGCCGAGGCAAGAGAATCACTTAAACCCAAGAGTTTGAAGTTGCTGTGAGCTGTAACGCCACAGCACTCTACCAAGGGCGACATAGTGAGACTGTGTCTCAAAAAGAAAAAAAAATCCTGACAGCATGGTAGGAATAGCGTGTTAGTCTCTACCACAGGGATTCTCAATGGATCTAAAAATGTAAAACTATTTTTTTTTTTATACATGTATACAATTTTGGATTTTTTTTTCATTTATATATTTATTTTTGAAACACAGTCTTATTTTGACACCCTCGGTAGAGTGCTGTGGTGGCATAGCTCACAGCAACCTCAATCTCTTGGGCTCCAGTTAGTCTCTTGCCTTAGCCTCCCAAGTAGCAGGAACTACAGGTGCCTGCCACAATGCCTGGCTATTTTTCTTTCTTCTTTTTTTTTGTTAATAGACGGGGTCTTACTCTTGGCTCAGGCTGGTCTTGAACTTCTGAGCTCAAGCAATCCACCTGCCTTGGCCTCCCAGAGTGCTAGAATTATAGGCATAAGCCACTGCGCTCTGCCTAACAATTCTGGATTTTTATTTTATGTGACTGAGCATGTCTATCTAGTAGCCCAAGAAATAAACTTAATATTTAGTATTTACCAAGTAAGATTTAGTATTCACATTAAACTCAATCAAAATGAGCACTCCCTTGGGACTAAGGATTCTAATTCAGTATTCTATCAACTCTCACTGGCTTGTAAGGCAGACAACTGGGATTCCCATAACTTTCAAAAGGGATATCTGATTATTCCTAGACCTGTACCAGTGGTGACAATTTTCAATCACTGCTAATTTGCTCTTAATTCTATATTACTGCAACTTTAGCTTCATCATTATCATTTGATACTGTTTAACCTTACAATGTGAACAGAAGCATTATATGCATGAGAAATATCTCTGAACAATAACATTCTAATAAAACATTTTGAAATGTATAGGCATTGTGTTAAAATAGGAATCATCTACATCACCACTGCTATTGTTGATACAGACACTGCCATCTCTGCCAAATCTGTTTGTACAGTGACATTTCATTATCACTCCATCCCTTTTTGACTGAAGTAGAAATGAGTGGGCAAGATGGGCACATGTGTTATTTGCTTCACTCAAATAGGCTGAGATCATAAAGTGGGGATGCAATGCCCTAAAGGGACGCTGCCCAATGTGGCAGCTGCTAGCCAAGTGTAGTTATGTAAATTTAAATTAATTAAAGTAAGATAAAATAAAAAATTCAGTTATTAGTCACATCAGCCACATTTTGGGGTACTTAATAGAAAACAGAAATACAGAATATTTCCATTATTGCAGAAAGTTCTATTAGACAGTGCTGCTCTAGAGAAAGCTGGAGAATATGAGACCCACAGCCTTTGGTCCACTTTCTCACCTTATCTAATTGACCTGATTTGTTGTATTTCTCTTCTGCAAAGACCAGCTCCATCTCACTCATGTCATTGTTGAGGATAAAACAAACTTTAGATTTGTAGAATTCTGGGTCATCTGTTTCAAAGTACTGGGGAAATGGAAAGATACAGAACAGAATATAAATGTTCTTGCCCAGAAATGAAATTTGTGACTGCTTGGAACCACATTTTCTTCGACCTTAAGATTAAAAACTCAAGTGAAGAGATTCCAGAATTAATGGCCAAGGGACCTTAATAGAAAATGGACACCCAAGATGTTACCTTGTAATGCATACGCAATCCTATGATTTGAGCCAGGAAAGAACGAGTGAAGCGAGCTCGAACCAACTGCTTGTAGGATCCTCCTAGAGAGGACTCATAAAGACACTTGCCAACAAGCCGCCCTGCAAACTCATACATCTTCAGACGCAGATGAGCAGGGCGATTAGGGTTGGGATGCACCTATCCAAGAAAAAACAGTGAAAGGTCCAGGGCCATTTTTCTTTAAGCTTAGTTTTGCAAAAGACCCTCCCTCCCAACTCCATGCCAAGGAAGCAAGAATTTCAGTGCGAGAATCAAAGAGCCTATCCAATGACATTAGTCTTTTGGTAGCCACCATGGAATAATTTGAAGTGACTGGAGGATAAAGGGCAAAGATGAACTTCTGTTAAGTAGAAGAATTATATATTAAGTTTGTGGTCCCTGGCTGAGTATGGAATTTAAGCAGTGGATAATGTGATACCTTTTCCGTAAACCAGAACTTCTTTCAGCTAAAGTCTACTTCTCTACTTCTAACACCTCTACATAGTCAAAGATGTACTACAGAAATCAATTGCTTCAGCTATGTTTTGAGAAAGTGGCTTAATTAGTAGAGTAGCCATTATACTATAATGCTTTTTAGTCACATATTCATCTACCTGCATTTTCTCTTATTTTACAGATGAAGTAAGGGAAAGAGGAGGGAGGTAATCTGATTAGCTCATATTAAGAACAATTTCATAAATTCAAACCTTTGTTAGCCTACCCATTATATTATATTATATTATAGTCCCTATAATCCCCATTTCCACCCACTCATGGGGAAGTCATAGACTCACTAGTGCTTGGTTGTTGTCACTGAACCGGGTGAAGAGCTGATTGGTGGTGTCAAATAGGGCTTTGCAGATTAGCTCAAACCATTCCCGCCGAGGCCCTCCCCAGTCCAGAGCTGAAAGTACAGTGAGAATTAAACATGACCCTAGCCTACCTCCTCTTATCACTTCTGTTCATTTAGTCATCATTTGACACTCTCCACATTCCCTCCATTCCACTACCTTAGTGTTTCCCCAATGCTACTCACCCAAACTGTGGGCTTTCTTTGAAATTCCACCCCTCTCTGTAGGATTAAATGTATTTTGATAACTAAGCTAATGCCCTCTAGTGTGGAAACACAGATCAGAAATCCCAGGAAATGGCTAGTTCTCTCAAAGTAATCAAAATTACTTTGCCCTTCTGGTTCAAACTCTTAAGAGTCCTCCCTCCAAGTCCCCACATGTCTGCTCTACAAGCTCCTTCATGCCAGCTAGTCAGAAAACACTCTCCTTTTTTCTTGATTCATGGTTTCTTTTTCCCTTGGAAAAAGACATTGAGTTTGGGGGGGACATAGGGAGCAGTGGGGAAGGAGGTTTCTTTTTTTTTTTCTTTTATGGAAAAGAAGTAAGAGACAGAGTGAGAGTGGGGAAGAGAGTTAAAATGTTGAATATACAAAGTAAATTTCAAAACTGACCTTCTTCATCCTGGAAAACCACTTCAAAGTTCTTGCTCCAATCTGAGATAGAGAAATTCCGAGTGGCTTTCAGAGACTGAAAGGAAGGGAACTGTCAGAACACTAGCTGACATCGCTTGGATGTTAAAGAAAAAACACATGAGCATTGCTGTTGTCTGTTGAATTAACCACTACTATTTGGAAGAGATAGATTATTCATAAATAAGCTTTAATAATACCATCTTATATCTAAAATGCACTTATCTCCAAAAGAAATTTAAAGTTTTAAAAATAATCTGATTTGTCTTTACACTATCATTTGTTGGAAAGTTGAAGCTGTTTGTTCTTTTTTTCCTTAATAACTCTCATTTTATTAATGAAAAAACTCTCACATAAAAAGTAAAAAGTGGCTCAAGCCAGTAAACTATGAGAGAACTAAGGAGTCCTAGTTTTTAGCAAAGTATGGTCTATCCACTAGACATCTTTATCCACAAAGCTAGGTTCAGACAGGGAGCCATGCAACACAGAGAACGTGGCTGAGAAAAGGGGTTTCCAGTCACACCTACCAGAGCCAAAGACCACAAACACTTTCTGGACAGGGCCCAACCCTTCTCATTCTCAGGGAATGTAGGAAGTATGCCAGTGTCTGTGCAGTGGAGACAGACACACATCAGGTGTTCCTTTTCCATCAGACCAAAGTGACAACAAAAACCATTTCCTTTTAATCCAACAAGAGCTCTTCTATTTCAGGGATTCAATAACAAGAACTTCCTTCTGTAACCACTACTTACACCTGCCCTGCATAAGAGTTCTACGAGACTGTTCAGGAACAAGTTCAGTAAATTTGAAAGCCAATGTGTTAACCAATCTCTTCCCTAAACAACATATCTTCAACAAATCCGCCCTAAACGTAGTACGATAAAACAAATAGAAAACAGTCTTTTACAGATATATTTTAAGAGAGAAATTTAGGTTTCATAAAAAAGATAAGCTGTAGAATATGACCAAATACTAAAGAAGTTCTTAGGTGGAAAACTTTGGCATCTGCTGACAGAAATGGAAATCTACCCACCGATTCCAGTAAGGCGTGTCTGCTGACCTTCAGGGTGACTTTGGAATGTGGTCTTTTCATATGTACCTGCCGAAGCTCTCGCTGGAAAAAGTTCACCTTGTCTTGAAAGGTCTCAGAGCCCCCTGAAGAGCAGCAAGATCCATCACGATTACTGCCTTCTTACAAGACATCTATGGAGTCCCACTTTCATACCCTCATGTACCCAGGGTGACTCAGGTCACTTCCCCATCAGAATCCCTGTTCAACCTCACCTATATTCTTATGGAGGGAGCAGATGAAAGTGGCAGCTAGAATGTTCCTCTCCTTACAACTGAGCTCCACTGGAGGCTGAATGCCATCATCTACCACCAATGTGAGGAGTTTATGGACAGGGTCAGGGCCAAGGTATGAAAACTAGCAAAGGAAAAAAAAAAAGAGTTATTCTACAAAACCCTCAAACCCAGCAAAACTCTCCACATCCCTACCCTTCTGTGCCAATCAATAAAAACAAGTAAACCTGTTTTCTCCAAGTGAGTACCTACCAGGGGTATATCTCCTTTTATTTTGCCTCAATGCTTTCCAATTCAAATTGTTAATTATCTTAGTCACAGAGACCGCCTTTAGTGAGGATCACAGGCAACACTACAGACCTTCCAACACAACATCTGAGAAGAGGTAGGGTAGCAAGGAATGACTACTCCAAACTGGCTTGAGGAAAATGATTTCTATAAAATGACATATTCAAGCCTTTGGGCAAAAGTTTAGATTTCAAAAGCCCAGAAAAGTTAAGAAACCATTTATTTTTAATATACAAGAAAGCTGTTTCTAAAAGAATTAGCTTCTGTACACTGGGAGACCATGGCTGGGCCAGAGTTACCAAGATGTTACTAACTTCTATTAAGTTAGTCTGAGAAGCAGAGGATAACTATCGAAGTATTCTGAGTTGCTACTAATTCCTGTTTCTGTAGGCACAAGCCCTTCTAGAATTTATATATTCTTCATGCCACTTAGTGAGGAAATAACCACCCCTTCTTTAATAGGCAATGTATGCACAGTGAGAATTTCCAGAAACACCAAAGCCTTTGTGGAGAAAAAGAAAAGGCCGACACATTCCAGAGTTGAAGCCTGCTCAGCATGAATCAAAGGTAAGGTTCCACTTACTTTTGTTCCTGGGCATACTCGGAAGGTGTAAAGGCGCCAGGGGATGATTTTCAGGTAGAACTCCTTCACTGAGAATTGCTGGAGGAATGACAAATAAGATGGCTCTATTGGGGCATTAGAATTCAAATATGACAGTCCCTATTTATATTTCTCATAATAACCCTTCTCCTTCATAGACAAAAATGAGGATTAGTCAATACTAAAATCAATTAAATATTACAACTATATCTTTTAAAAGGCAATGAAACCTACTACTCTAACAATGCCATTTCACATAGAGATACCTCATAATCTTAATACTCAAGTCTTACTACAATTTCTCAATATCTGAAATCAGGTTTTCACTTTATGGGTAGAAATTTCATCTAGTAGCAATCAAAATCTCCTCCTCAACCAGATGCTGCTCAGATGGACTTCTTCTGACTCAGTGGAAAGAGGCTACCAACAGCCTATACCCACTGCTTTATTCATATTTTAATGGTACTAAGGATGTGTCAGGGGAGGAAAGATAAGAAAGATGGGTGGGGAGGCAGTGGATTCAGGGTGGAAGGGATCTCACACAAAAAAGTTCATAAAAAACACCTCATGTAAGAATGAAGAGGAGTTTTGGCTCGGTGCCTGTAACTCAGCAGCTGGGGCACCAGCCACATGCACGGCAGCTGGCTGGTTCGAATCCAGCCCGGGCCTGCCAAACAACAATGACTACTGCAGCCAGAGCATGGCCAGGCATTGTGGTGGGCGCCTGTAGTCCAAGCTACTTGGGAGGCTGAGGCAAGAGAATCGCTTAAGCCCAGGTGTTGGAGGTTGCTGGGAGCTGTGATGCCACAGCACTCTACCCAGGGCAACAGCTTGAGACTCTGTCTCAAAAAAAAAAAAAGAATAAAGAAGAGTCTCTTTATGCTATTTACAAAAGAGGAAAAGACAACACAGTAATTTTTAAACCTTAAAAAAAACCCTTTTATCTGAATGTGCAGGTCAGATTTTATTTTCTTGATTTTAAATTACTTCAGTAAGGAAATGCCAAACACATACTAATGAAGAGAAAACAATACAATGAACCCATTAGAGCATCAAGAATTATCAACTTGGCTTGGTGCCTGTAGCTCATCCACATACACCAGAGCTGGTGGGTTCGAATCCAGGTCAGTCCCGCCAAACAACAATGACAACTACAACCAAAAAATAGCCGGGCGTTGTGGCAGGCGCCTGTAGTCCCAGCTATTTGGGAGGCTGAGGCAAGAGAATCACTTAAGCCCAGGAATTGGAGGTTGCTGGGAGCTGTGATGCCATGGCATTCTACCCAGGGTGACAGCTTGAGGCTCTGTCTCAAAAAAAAAAAAAAAAGAATTATCAACTTGTAGCCAATTTTGTTTCATTTATCCACCCCACCCATTTTCCTCATTCCTATTCCACCCAGCCTAAATTAAGGCTAGATTTTTCTTTTCTTTTCTTTTCTTTTTTTTTTTGAGACAGTCTCACTCTATCTCTCTGGCTAGAGGGCCGCGGGATCATCTCTACTCACAGCAACCTTAAACTCCTGGGTTGAAGAGATCCTCTTGCCTCAACCTCTTGAGTAGCTGACTCTCCAGGCATGTGCCACAACACCCGGGTAGTTTTCCTATTTTTAGTAGAGATGAGCGAGATCTCACTCTTGAGCGAGATCAGGCTGGTCTCGAGCTCCTGAGCTAGAGCAATCCACCTGTCTTGGCCTCCCAGAAAGCTAGGATTATAGGAGTGAGCCAAGGCTTTTTTTTTTTGAGAGAGAGACAGAATCTCACTATGTCGCCCTTGGTAGAGTGCCATGGCAGCACAGCTCACAACAACCTCAACTCGTGGGCTTAAGTGATTCTCTTGCCTCAGCCTCCCAAGTAGCTAGGACTACAGGTGCTCACTACAACATCCGGCTATTATTTTGTTATTCTTACAGTTGTCATTGTTGTTTAGCAGGCTGGGGCTGGGTTCGAACCCGCCAGCCTCAGTGTATGTGGCCAGAACCCTAACCACTGCGCTACAGGCACCAAGCCCCAAGGCTAGATGTTTTTAATGAAGAATGGTACAATAGTAAAGTGTGCTGAAGTAGAACAAAATTAGAACTCGGTTTTGGTTATGAGATTAAAGGGGTATAATGAGATGTTTCAACAAAATCTCATTTTTATGAGGACTGAATGAATAAGAAAATATAAATATTAAAAACTTCTAACACAAAGCGCCTCTTAGCTCAGGGGCTTGGGAAGTTCACCTTTTTTCCCTGACAAAATGTCTTTATTCTTGTAGCCTCATAGTGACATCCATTATAGTGGTTTCATGAGTCATAGAATGAAAGATCAAATTGTTTCAATATAGCACAAGGAGCCAACCATGATTTTTGTAACTAGCGAGAAGTTTTTAAAGACTTTAAGTAGCTTTCTACACAACTCTAAGAGCCCTGCCTTGAAAAATCTTTCAAAAGCAAAGGACAGAATGACATACGTGCTCTAGAACAAAAAGGCACAAAGAATATTTAAATAGAAATTTAGTCTCATCAAAACCAAAAATTTCCAGCAGGATAAGTGGCACAATCTTCTGCTTAACTTAGTGTTCCAGAAACCTTACAAGTCAACATTTGCCCTGATACTTAGCCTGCTAGTTTGTGGTTTCTGTTACCAAACACCAATTACATACAGGCTCAGGCAAAGGGATTTTAAGGCAAGAAGGGTAGTTCCAACCTTTGGTGACACATAGCAATACACCTTCTTCGGTTTCTTCACTTTCTCGGGGGTGTGGCACTCAGAGGGAGAGTCTTCATCTTCCTCCTCAATAGCTGTGGAGGGTCGACGCTGGGAAGAGCTCATGTGCATGGGTGGAAGGTGCCAAGGAGTGCTGGTACAGTTGGTATTGTAAAGATAAGCTTCAAAGTAAATGCTCACACCTGACGTGGACACATTGCGTTCGACAATATTCCGCTCGTTCTCTGAAGTATAATAATGAATAACAGTTAAAGTAGGAGTCAAGGGAGGAAAAAATTGCTTATCAATAGTCAATGGTCCTCTGGACCACAGGAACTAAGCCAACCATAGCTCAAATAACAAATGTTTATGAGGTCACACAAAGAAGTGACAAGGAAATAGGAAATAAATCACACCTTTTCTTTCAACTCACCACTTAGAACAATAATGTCAAATTCGCCATTATTGATTGGCTGATTTTGATATGAAATGCAGGCATGGAAGCAGCCACGAGAATGCAGGGTGAGTCTCAAAAACACCTGGCAAGTCTGCCTGTTAGATGTAACTGACTTCTCAAATGAGACACCAGTACTTTCTTCTTCTTGAGGGCCAAGCTGCAGGAAGAAAACAAAGCATTACTTAACATGTAACATTTTCCCTACTTACAAGACAATTTACCCTTTATAAGAACATCCCTACCTATGATCTAATCTAAGTCTCATAATTCCCAAAAGACAGGTGTGTCAGATGCAGATACAGACAGTACAGAAGACTGGGATGAAAAGACAAGAGATGGAAGTGAATTGGAAGGGGTGAGAATAACAGAGAAAAGAGCCTTCTCTTCGTAGCACACAGAGAAGGGAAGCTGCTTACCTCATGAATGGACAGACTATAATTGAGCTCATCTCTCAAAGATGCGGAATTGTTGGTAGGGTTGTCATATTCATCTCGGGGCACTATTTGTAGAGTGTGTGGTTGCCCACAGGTCAACACAAGAGTCGAAAAATGGCACACAATTTTGGTCTTGGAAGGAACCACCATTCCTAGAATAAAGACAATGGAATCTAACATTTAGAGATGTGTTTTTCTTTGGGGTGGGAGTGGCACACATTTTGTGTGTGGGACATAACCACAAGAGGGACTGTACCTAATGAAATCAAATATTTTGACCTGGTTTTTATGTACCCTCACATTAACCTGAAATAAATTTACTTTAAAAAAAAAAAAAAGAGAGAGAGAGAGAAGTTCTTTGGAGCACAAAGATCTCCTCAATGAGTCCTAGAGAGCTGGATCCCTGGATATTTATTTAAGAATAAATAATACTGGCTCGGTGCCTGTGGCTCAACGGGCTAAGGTGCCAGCCACATATACCTGAGCTGGTAGGCTCGAATCCAGCCCGGACCCACCAAACAACAATGACAGCTGCAACCAAAAAAAAAGGCCAGGCATCGTGGCGGGGGCCTGTAGTCCCAGCTACTTGGGAAGCGGAGGCAAGAGACTTGCTTGAGCCCAGGAATTGGAGGTTGCTGTGAGCTGTGATGCCACCGCACTCTATCCAGGGTGACAGCTTGAGGCTCTGTCTCAAAAAAAAAAAAAAAAAAAAGAATAAAGAATATTATTTAATAGTCCTCTTGAGGCTCATTTTTACAATAAGCCAGTGTAAGCATTAAACAAAATGAGTAAAGAACTTGGAGGAAACAGAAACAAGAGCTACAGATATAGTGCCTAGAGTCTCACTGGGTTATGGGTAGGGGTTTAGGGTCCCTACCCCTAACCCTAACCCCAATCCTAACCCTATGAGTAAGGTAGATCCTAAAAATAAGTGCTGAATGATTTAAAAAAAAAAAGACTCACCATGAAATACTTAGTTGGAAATCTAATGTACAAGACTTGTATTTTGAAAACTACAAAACAGTAATGAAAGCTACAAAAAAGATCTAAATAAATAGAGAAACATACCATATGAACAGAAGACTCAATATAATACAGATGTCAATTTTCCTCAAACTGATATGCAGGTTTAAAACAATTCTTATTAAATACCAGCAGGACTTTATAGTTTTAGACAGTATTATTCTAAAAATTATATAAGGAAAAGCAAAAAAGAACTAGAATAGCTAAAACAATTTTTTTTTTTTTTTTTTTTTGAGACCTAATCTAACTTTGTCCCCCTGGGTAGAGTGCCATGGTGTCATCCTATTCACAGCAGCAACCTCAAACTCCTGGGCTCAAGCGATCCTTTTGTCTCAGCCTTCTGAGTATCTGGGACTACAGACATGTGCCACCACACCTGGCAGTGCTGAAACAGTTTTGAAAAAGAAGAATAAAGTATAAAGAGGCCGATTTACCAATTATAAGACATATGCTATATCTTACAAGATTTATTATAACAGCTATAGCAATCAATAGTCCATTAGTAATGGTAGAGGGATACATACATAGATAAACGAACAGAACAGAGAATCCAGAAGTAGATCCCCAGAATAGACTCCTACAAATATGCCCAACTGATGTTTGACAAAGGTGCAAAAGCAACATAACAGAGGAAAGATAACCCTTTCAACAAATGGTGATGGAGCAACTAGACATCAATAAGCAAAAAAAGGCTGGGCACGGTGGCTCATGCCTGTAATTCCAACACTAGGGAGGCCAAGGTGGGTACACTGCCTGAGCTCACAAATTCAAGACCAGCCTGAGCCGGAGCAAGACCTCATCTCTAAAAATAGCCGAGCGTTGTGGCGGGCGCCTGCAGTCCCAGCTACTCGGGAGGCTGAGGCAGGAGAATCGCCTAAACCCAGGAGTTGGAGGTTGCTGTGAGCTGTGATGCCCTAGCACTCCACTTTACCAAAGGTGACAAAGTGAGACTCTGTCTCAAAAAAAAAAAGAATCTTCCTCCATATCTCCCCAAAATTAACTATAAATGGATCATGACGTTAAATATAAAATGTAAACCTGTAAAACTTTAAGAAAAAAAGATCAGAGGAGAAAATCTGCAGGATCAAGAACCAGTCAGAGTTCTTAGACACCAAATGAGTGACTATAAAAGAAAAAATAGACTGGGGATGGTGGCTCATGCTTGTGAGTCTGGGGAGGCTGAGGCAGGGCGCTCACTTGAGGCCAGGAGTTTTGAGACCAATCTGAGCAAAGGCGAGACCCTGTCTATACCAAAAAAAGAAAAAACTAGCCAGGCATGGTGGCATATACCTGTAGTCCCCAGCTACTTGGGAAGCTGAGGTAGGAGGATCACATGAATCCAGGAATTCGAGGTTGCCATGAGCTACAATGATGCCCCCATACTCTACCTGAGGTGACAGAGTGAGACTTTGACTTGAAAAAAAAAAAAGAAAAAATTAATAAATTCAATTGTATCAAAATTAAAAATGTTTGTTCCATGAAAGATTCTGCTGAGAAGATAAAAAGAAAAGCTACAGATAGGGAGAAAATATTTTCAGGTCACATATTTAACAAAGTATTACCAAGTAGAATATACAAAGAACTCTCAACTCTTGTCTTTGTAAAAAAAAATAAAAGTTCCAATTAGGAAATGGTCAAAAAACATCAGAGATATTTTACCAAAGAGGATATATAGAAGGCAGGCAAATAAGCACATGAAAAGATGCTCAACATTGGCTCTGTACCTGTGCACAGTGGTTTCAGTGCCAGCCACATACACAGAGGCCAGCAGGTTCGAACCCAGCCTGGGCCAGCTAGAACAACAATGGCAACTGCAAGAAAAAATAGCCAGGCATTGTGGCAGGCACCTGTAGTTCCAGCAGCTAGGGAGGCTGAGGCAAGAGAATCGCTTAAACCCAAGAGTTTGAGGTTGCTGTGAGCTGTGACACCACAGTACTCTACGAGGGTAACGCAGTGAGACTCTGCCTCAAAAAAAAAAAAAAAAAAAAGGCTCAGCGCCTGTGGCTCAACGGGCTAAGGCGCCAGCCACGTAACCTGAGCTTGCGGGTTCGAATCCAGCCCAGGCCCGCCAAACAACAATGGTGGCTGCAACCAAAAAAAAAAAATGGCCGGGTGTTGTGGCCAGTGCCTACAGTCCCAGCTACTTGGGAGGCAGAGGCAGGAGAATCACTTGAGCCCAGGAATTAAAGGTTGCTGTGAGCTGTGATGCCACAGCACTCTACCCAGGGGGACAGCTTGTGGCTCTGTCTCAAAAAAAAAAAAAAAAAAAAAAAAAAATATATATATATATATATAAATAATATGTTCAACATCACTAACCATTTGAAAAATACAAATTAAGGCTCAGCACCTGTGGCTCAATGGGCTAAGGTGCCAGTCACGTAACCTGAGCTTGCGGGTTCGAATCCAGCCAAGGCCCGCCAAACAACAATGACAGCTGCAAC
>CAUYON010028833.1:0-36286 GCA_963573935.1 Arctocebus calabarensis | reverse complement strand
AGCAAAGTATTAAGTCCTTAAGTAGAGTTTTATAAATCTCAACAGAGGGCATTGGCTTCAGACAGCCTCAAAAGTTTGAGAGCCAGGAGGGGCCTGTGGCTCAAGTAGTAGGACACCAGCCCCAGATACTGGGAGTGGCAGGTTCAAGCCCCGCCCCAGCCAAAACTGCAAAAAAACAAAAAAAAAGATTGAGAGCCAAAATTATAATTAGCCAAACAAAAGGCTTGGGAAGAAGGCTGTGAATTTACAATGGGAATGCTTTCCTCTCTTGGTCATGCTTAAAAATGTCTTAGGTTGTAGCGATGAAGGTGAGTTAGAAAACTAAGATTTAGCCAGTTAGCTCCAGTGCTATGGGGGAGAAGGAGAACAGAAAGAGTGATGTGGTGTTTTCAGTACTCAGGGCCTGATTCTCAAATCTCTAGCAGTCCTAGGAGTCGTGTGTGAGAGCATCCAAAATCTTTCCATCTCTCCAAAAGAGGAAGGGAGTGCCAGAGAGAAAAAGCCTGTGGGCCTGGAGCAGGTACACTGATTATGTATCCCTGGAGGTCGAGGGAAACACAGGCATCAGCAGCGGCTGCTGACACCAAAGCCTCCTGCCTTCCTTCCCAGCAGCCCAGCTGTGATCTAAGCCTGCCAGAACTTGAATGAATTCTGAGGAGAAAGGAGAAGGGGAAATTCTGAAAAGCAAGAAAGCACTAATTTGACACAATTTAAGTTCTCTGCTACTGTGGAGAGTGGAGCTCAAAGCAAACATAGGTTGAATTTGGGAAAAAAGTTACTTTTTTTGCATACCTAAATTCTTAGAAATTTGTGTATACTGCATAAGCAGAATAAGTAAAACTAATGTCATCTTAGAAATCATTAATGAATGAACATCACTCAACCATACTGAGCAACTGTTTGTATGGCATTTGAGAGCTGAGGAGAGGTTTCAGGTACTTAATCTTATTTGATCTATTTGATAACCTCCAAGTGAGCAAGCCAAAGACTCTTCCTATGGGTACAAGTGTAGACAGCTATAAAGGCATGCCTGAATATTCATTGATTCAGTTCATCCAAGAAATTAACAAAATGCCCTGTACTTGTCATTTCTTGGCATCCCATTTTCCCTGGAGTGCATTTTCAAGAGTCTGTGTGGGACAGAGGGCTGGATGATCAAATCAGAATGGGAAATGGTACAACCAAGGTGTGACTGTGCCCGTAGACAGAAGTGGACATAGAGAGGATAAAGAATAAAAGAGTGAGTTCTTGAAAACTTCTGCTAGTGCTACAGAAAGGAAGGAGAACCCCAGTTAGTGATGTCCTAATACCTGGAAGTGTGACTTACATGATATGGAGAAGGAACAAAAGGTTCACAGGTGGAGAATCCTTAGTTAACTGACTCACGAGGCTGTAGAGGCATCAGTAGCTCTGCCTGGCAGTGAGGCAGAACCTGAAAAATCTAACAGAACTTGGAGAAATGAAACTGGTTTCACAGATTAGTCCTTGTGTATAGGAAGCCAAGGGGTTTGTTGTCCTCGAGTGTGGCCTATAGCACAAGAGTCCAGACATGCACTTATCCTCCAGAGAGTGCAACACCTGGCCTCTGGCTGACAAGTTCATTCACAGCTAGGGCCCCAGACACTGGCTGAGATGTGAAGGTTCATCTCAGCAGCTCAGGGATTAGAACCAAGTTTCAATTCCAGCTTCAACTAGAGTCTTGGGAGGGAAATCAAGGCAGCAATCCTGTTTGTGGTCTCTGTCAAAGCACAGGGGAGCAGGGGGAAAGTAATGGAAATGAAGTGTGTGGTACCATGATCCCTTCCCTGACACTGCGGGCTGAGCCTGCCACTGACCTTCTGACGCTAGTTGTGTCTATGGAAGACAGGGAATGAACAGCATGGTAGAATTTGAGCCAGAATGGAAAGCCCTGTCTGTCAAAATGTACTGGCTGTCCATTTGGCACACTACTGAGATGTGAAAGAGGTATTTGTAAGACAAGCTTTGACTGGGAGGCCATTCATAAAAAAGAGAGAGAAAAAGAAAAAGGAAGGAAGGAAAGAAAAGCACACACACACATAAAGATTAAAGTAGTTTTAACCAGATAGCTAAAGAATTTCAATAGTAATTTATAATTTTAACAGCGTTTAAGGCAGGAAAATTTTCCTGGAAAAATAGCAGGAAAAGTGCCATTTTCCAAGGCAGACTCAGGAACTGCAAAACAATTTCAAATTACTTCTGTTGTATATAGAAGTTCATTTGACTGTTTAACCAGCCTGGTCTTGTAGTACAGCAGTTCCCAGATTTATGGAAGATAATTTTTCCATGACGAGGGGGGTTTAGGGATGATTCAAGTGCATTCTGGCACTACCAGACATTAGATTATCAGGCCTCAGAGTCTTACAAGGAGCACACAACCTTCATCCCTTCTAGTCACAGTTTACATTTGGGGTCTTGCTCCTGTGAGAATCTAACACCACGGCTTCCCTGAGAAAAGGAGGCGCTCAGGTGGAGATGTGAGGGGTGGGAGCTGCTTTCCATCCAGAGGAAGCTTCGCTGGCCCCCCTGCCTCCTGCTGTGTGGCCCAGTTTCTAACAGACACCACAGGCCAGTCCAGTGATTTCCATTTCTTCCTGAAGTCCTTCCATCCTGTCAGTCAATCTTTACAGAGCCCCGGTAAGGGCTTTCAGACTCAACTGGTTTGCTTGTTGTTTATTTCAGTTTACTTAGAGAGCTATTCTCCATGCATGAAGAGCAACAACAACACAACACACACACACACAAACCATGTACATTCTGGAAAAACAGGAGCAAGCTCCTCTATACCTGTAATGCCTACAGCATCTAGAGTCACTGTATAGTTTTAGAAGCACCTAGTATACCAGATAATCAATCTTTAATTTCTGAGTCCTAGATACTCTTTGGGATGCTTTGCAAGGATTATTTTATCTGACTTCATGGCTAACTTACGAGGTAGGTAGTATATCCCCATTTTTCTGGGATCTAAAAAAAATACATAGCAACAGAATTTTAGATCTAAAAGAAAAACATGTTAACAAACATATTGCCCTGTTTTCTAATAACCTCCTATGCCATACCATTGTCTCCCACAAATAAAAATGAATGAGACACCAGTGTCTCCAACAATGAGGTCCAGACCACTTAAATCAGTTGCCCAGGGGCATGTTTTGTTATATGACAGACCTAGGATAAATGTAGGTCATTTCACGTTCATTTGTCTTTCAACTACACCGTGCCTTTTCTTAATTATAATTAAGAAAAACAAGAGTAGCCCTTAGAAATACAAATATATAAAACGAATGAGGTCTGGTACCAGGATTCAATAAACTAAACTCTGTGTGAACTAATTATGTATATAGCCTTTAACAAAACATCAGGAAAGGAAATAAAAATAGCACATAGAGATTCCAAATCCTTGAAAGCTCATCAGACTTCTTTATAACCAAGTTGTGTCAATGGTTTGGAGCCACTTTGATCTTCATTCTTACAAGAGATCCGAAGAAGGCACCTATTAAAATTTCATAGGTCATAATTAATGATCCTGCTCATAAAATTGCTTCTATTATCTCTGGCTCTGATAGACAGTTTACCTACGGGGAGAATTTTCTTTGCAGCAACACATGGAAGATCATAAATTGGCTGGTTCATTAATTTGGTAGGTCTTAGGGAGCTGAAACCTTTTTCTTTTTAAACTGATGTTTTCAAAATAAGTTACAAGAAATGGAGAGGCTGTTATACCCCCTGCTTTCTAAATTTACTACCATGGTCTGAGGTTATGAAAATTTGAGGAAACTTTTGATTGCCAACTCTTATTGCTGTTTTCCCACTTCCGTGTCCTTGTGTCAGCAGATCTTGCTTCCACGGCTGTGTGGTGCACATTGTGGGCCTGAGAGAAATCTGCTTCTACTGTCACCTCTGCTGCGTGCAGTGAAGTGTGGGGAGCAGATGTCATTCCACATTGCTGGGTCCATCCAGCTCTTCCTTCCTCCTAGTTTGTCCTCTTCCTCTACCTTCTCCCTTTCTCTTTCCCACACCTCTCAATGATTACACATTAAAAACACACACCCCCAGCCATTTATTAATTATCAGAATACACCTGAGCCAAGAAAAGCATTTCCTGGCCACACTGGCTTCCTCTATGCAACCAGAGAGTTCTTTGGTTTCTCATCTACTGTCAGAATAAACTACTTACATGGATAGTGCCCCAGTTTGAATGTGATTCACAAATGCTTATCAAGGTTAATACTTGTTCTGAAAATGTATAATTATAAAGGAAAATATATTAGGGGTAAGAAAAATCACACTGTAAATTAAATAGTAAGTCCAATTGGCCCATTTGGCCTTTTGGATCATCTGCATCTTTAGGGATTACTGACTGAACTTAGTATTTTATCTGAAATAGTTTTACATCGTTCACAGATTTTTTTGAGGGCAAGACAATAAAAGTTATTAGTTGATATAAAATTGAGCTATTAAATTTGCTTTAAATAATAAAGTCAAGTGACACACCATACCAAAAATGTTAACTTGGTTGCCTAGACCTCATGCAAATAGGAGGAGGGGGGGTTAAGTACAAGGGAGAAGACATAATTTACACTTGGTTATTAGCTTAACCAATGTTGTCAATAGTGTATTTTCCTTTTGCCTTGAGGCTAGCTGGAAATGGTAAAATTATCTCCAGTTCAATCATCTGTTATGTGCCATTCACAGTGTGAATAATACTGTGCTTAAAACTTGATAGAACAACCCATCTCACGTAGACTTTGAAACGTCACAACTTAGAAATTACATCTGAAGAAACCAGAATCAAATATGACACATGGACCTAAAGTAGGCAAGGGTCAATAGCCCATTAGCAGCTCCCCAGAGATTTTGTGTTATAAGTGACCTTCCCTTTCCGTTGCCACTCTCATCCAACTGCGTGGAGAAGAGACAAACTAATCACTTGCATATACTAAATTTGCTGCAGGCCATTGTGTGATAAATTGTCCAATTTCACTAAGCAAGGTAGCTTTGAAAAAGAAAGAAAATTCGGTCTCAGAGAATATAAAGTCATTGTGTGGTCAGGTCTCCTGTCGTAATGCAGCTTGAAAAATACCTATTTTCTGGCAACTTCTTCCAGTCTCGTTGGGTGTGTGGTGCAAGAAGGGTATGCCTGTTTATAAAACCATCACCAATAAATCTCCCTGGCCAGAAGGACTTGGTTATTTAAAAAAAATATCGGTGTGTCCTCTCTTTGATTTGGGGGGTTTATACTTTTGTTCTTATAAGAAACCAAAGAATAGAGCATGAACATTTGGAGCACACTATAGGACTAGTCAACTTGACAACCTCTGAAATATATATTTTTTGCTTATAAACATGAATAATAATCTGAGTTACAGCAATATTGGAAATGATGACATAATAAGTTCTACTGCCTGACCCAAGAGTTAGGTAGCCTGGGAAAATTCTAGGAATATCTTGCCACAAAAATCTATTTAAGTTTAACTGTTTTTGCTAATTTCATATCAATGCTTTTAGGCAGTAATGTTAGAGGTAGCAATCGGTCTACTGGCCAATTCTGGACAGAAGGTAAGGGGAAAAATAAGTGGGGTTAAAAAATGGGGTGGCCCTAACTCTCATCTTAGTCCTTGTTTGAAGCTTTACTTCATCTCAAATGTTAGTGCCTTTCACTTCTGGAGTCATTCAGACAGATTTTGCCAAAGGGTATGGATTTGCAATGCCTACCATATGAACTTACTACAAAAACACAAATATAATTGGGATAAGAGCAACATAAAATAGTAAAGATTCAATGTGAACTGCTACCTGGAGTAATTTTGGAGAAATTTCAGGGTAGTGTGCAGAAATTCAAGGGAAAATGAGGTATAACTGCCTCCTTCTATCCTTGCCTGTCACAGATTGCCTGATCAGCTTTCAGGATGGCAAGAGATTAAGAGATGCTTCCACATCTGTGAAAGTTGGAAGGAGAAGGACAGTCTTAGAATCGTTGTTCTCCTGTGACAAAATAGCAAGTTGGACCAAGGGAGAAGTTCACCAGGGAAGAAATGTAGCCACATGGGTGTCACCCAGTTGAGATGCTGTTTTATCCTGTAATGGGCATTTGTAGCCCCAGAAAGACCTCTTTTCTCTGGGTCATGCTTAACAAAGTCTTCCTTTTCCTCTGGAACTAGATGCATCCACCACCAACCATTAGTATGCTTTATCTGAATGCAAAAAACATGCATATATATGGCAATTCTTTATCATTTTTACATTGTTATGAATAAGTTGGAGAGCCACATAATTAGAATGCTCAATAGAGTAAAAGAACCTATTTTATTATTCATTTAAAGATTTATAATTTTTTTTTTTTTTACTTTTTAAGCCTCTCTTAACAGTGCTCAAATTAGCTATTTTCTACTCCATGGCTTCTTTCTTTCCAAATTTTCTGTTTCTAGACTTCCCTTATCTTCCTGGGCCAGCTTCCAGCCCCTGAGGCGCAGCATCAATAGATTTGTAACCAAAGTATCTAAAAGCATCACATTAACAAGAACACAAATAAATCTCCAACCAAAAAAGAAAAAAGGTATATGCTTTTAAAATGCAAGCTGAGCCAAAGAGAAAGAAAAAGATTCCATGAGGCAGCCCCTACTTCCTTGGGGACTAAAGACCTTACATCAGAGGAATCAAGTGCTCTTATTTGGAGAGAAACTTTTCGATGGCTGGGTTTCTGAAAATGAAGCTGATATGCATTAGCCACTAAAAAACCACCGAAAAAATAGTGTCAGAAAATATACATTTTTTACCTAAATTAAGAAAAATTCCATTTTAAACAAAGTGCAAGTAATATTTCAAAGTTGTGTTTATTAGCATTCAAACATAAATGTCTGTATTTGTGAATTTTATAACTAAGTCAAATCATTGTGGGTATTTTTTGTTTATCTAGTTGAATATAAATATCTTCTCCACAACATTCTATGCTATTTAATACAATGAGGAGTAAATTCATAAGTTGCAATGAGTTTTTTTTTTTTTTTTTTGCAGTTTTTGGCTGAGGCTGGGTTTGAACCCACCACCTCTGGCATATGGGACCAGCACCCTACTCCGTTGAGCCACAGGTGCCACTCTACAATGAGTCTTAATAAGAATGAAGCAAATGCTATTTTTCCTGTTTTACAGGTCAAGAAATAGAGTTTGTAGATCTTCTTTTCCCCAAATTCAGGAATCTATCTATCCATATATAATGCCACTTCAAAACACCTAATGTTTTTAAAGCCAGAAGTATTCATCATTCCTCAATAAATATAAGAACTGCCACAGAAATGCCTAACTTTGAAAATCCTATAGCAGGTTTAAATAAGCTCAAGACTAAGCAGTAAATAGGAATACGTAAGCTAGAAGAAGAGAAATGAATCCAACTTAGCTTGTTTCTGCTGGCAAGCCAAGCTGTAGTTCTCTCGTTAGGTCCGAGTGTTCCTAAGAAGCTGGATGCTTCCAGGGGATGACCTGGTCTCTAGACCCAGTTCCTGAACTGTTGTGGAGCGGAGCACAGCTACCTCATCTATATCACTGAACATGTGATATAGCTTGTTGGCCATCATGGTAAAGAACCAGTAAACCAAACCTTCTTCTTCACCTATTATTCCAGAGAAGAAGGGAATAAGACCCTGGTGCCAGGAAGAGTCAAAATCAGCCTTCAGGCCTCTGACCTCTAGACTAGCTGTGATGTTCATGGCTCTTCCTGATGATGCCTCTCAAAACTCCTCCTAATCTTGTCACTTTTCAGAAGATAGTTCTTGCTGTCTGTGTTCAAAATACTTCACCACATAATCTTAAAGTGTTCCAGGGAGAAATTAGCCTCAAAATGCTGATGATGTTGGTTCGGCCCCTTAGCTCAGGCAGTTAGGGTGCCAGCCACACTTAGGGAAAGTGAATTCTGTTTCAGGGGTGACAATTAGTTCCAAAAGGAACTTCCTTAAGAAGTACTGATTTCTGGCAGCCAACTCTTTGTGATAAAACTGTCTCAGATATCAGAGGCTACTAAGTGAATTCCAGGTAGCATGGATTAAACTGGACAAGAATAAAGATTCTTCTGAAAAAAATATACCAAGACCAAAAACAACTTTCTAGGTAAGCTCACAATAATCATTAGTAAGTTGGTAATTTAATACAATTTATTTTGGATGCCATTCTGCTAATGTTCTCCTTGTCCAGAGCTCCTTAAAAAGAAAATAAGCAAGATTTTATTATATCCAATGTGCAAATAATTTCGACTTCCTTAGCACCTAGAAAATTTCCACTGTTATTGTTATAATTATTATTTAGAGATGGCAACTTGTTTTAATGCAATTGCTTTCTACAATTCTATGAAGAAGCCTCTGGAGTCATGATCCTTTTGAGCTGAAGAGGAAGGTGAGGCCTGATGAGCCCAGTGATTAATCCTCAGAATCAAAATCGAGTCCTTGACTGGGCTGAGATAAACCACAGGTCCTTACTCACATGAAGTATTTATACTTTTTAAAGATTTTAAATAAAATTTTTTGCTTCTCTCCACAATATTCATTAGTTCTAATCATATTATGGTCCCAATGTAGCTATTTTAAAGTGAAATTAAAAGGCAGCCCAGCTTTGGATGGTAAGAATTATTGAAAGAGGTGTCTGGAGAGCCATTTAAAATTTTCAAGTAAAAAAAAGAGAGAGAGTGTGTGAGAGAGCGGTTCTTTTCCTTTTAAAAATTAAGAAATCAAATATAGAAATAGTCTAATTTACATTAATGATCTGCAATCTATGAAACAATTTTTAACCATTTTAAAGTGAAAAGCTAGTGATTATGTGGGTGAAGAGATGGCGATAATAACCATAAATCTTTGAAAGCTGTGGATGTGTGAGGTAATAGTATATAAAAATGAGGTTGGCTGGGCTGCTGGCCTGAGTGAGAACTTTTTTTTATTAAGTCATATATACATAGAACATGAATACATTTATGCCTTTGTGGGATTCAATGTGTTGCTTATTTGTACAAATTAGAATGCTTACATTCTAGTAATGAATGTATCTTTCACCTCATTTACTTAATCACAGTATTAAGACATTTGTGTTCAATACTTAATAGATTTGGTTTGTACCCTTGCAATATGCTCCATACGTGTAGTACCACTATTAACTCTCACTCTATCAAACCACCCCCTCCCTTCCCATCCCCCTCTCCTTCCCTCCTTCATCCCGGGCTGTAGTTGTGATTTAGCTCTCATATGAGAGTGTGAGTGATTATAAATTGGTTTTATAGTAGTAATGAGTACATTGGATATTTTTTTCCATTCCTGAGATACTTTACTAGGAAGAATATTTTCCAGCTCCATCCATGTAAACATGAAAGAGTTTAGTAAAGTTCCATCTTTTTTAATGCTTCATAGTATTCCATGGTATACATAATTTATTAATCCATTCATGGGTCAATGGGCAGTTGGGCTTCTAAAGACATAAAACTGTAAAAATTCATGGATAGAGTGCAGGGGAAACATTTGAAAACATTGGGCTGGGAGAATACTTTATAAGGAGGACCTCCTGGGCAACTGAAGCAACATCAAAAATACATTACTGGGATCTGATCAAACTAAAAAGCTTCTGAACTGCCAAGAACACAATAAGTAAAGCAAGTAGACCCTCAGAATGGGAGAGGATTTTTGCAGGTTACATTTACGACAAAGGTCAAAGAACCAGGATCCACAGAGAACTCAAACTTATTAGTAAGAAAAGAACAAGTGATCCTATTTCATTGTGAGCAAGAGCTTCTGAAGAAGCTTCTTGAAGAAGTTTCTCTGAAGAAGATAGGTGCACGGTCTACAGACACGTGAAAAAATGCTCTTCCTCTTTAATCATTGGAGAAATGCAAACCAAAACCACTTTGAGGTATCATCTAACTCCAATAAGAGTAGCTTACATCACAAAATCCCCAAACTACAGATGTTGGCGTGGATGTGGAGAAAAGGGAACACTTCAGCACTGCTGGTGGGAATGCAAGCTAGTACGTTCCCTTTGGAAAGAAGTTGGGAGAACACGCAGGGATCTAAATGTAGACCTGCCATTTGATCCTACAATTCCTCTACTAGGTGTGTATTCAAAAGACCAAAAATCACTTGGCTACAAAGATATTTGTACCAGATTGTTCATTGCAGCTCAATTCATAATTGCCAAGTCTTGGAAGAAGCCAAGTGAGAACTTTCAAAAGGAAAGCCTAAGTCAACATTCTGAACCCTGGAGAGGATGGAGCTTACTTGTCTTTGTACTACAACAATTAGCACTTCCTTTCTGACTTCTCAGCTGCCCCAGTGGGCATTGTGTGGGGTAGAGTTAGGTCTGCAAATGAGGACTAGCTCTTGACCTCCCTGCCAGGGAGAACAAGGCCAAAGGCAATGCTGGGAGTGGGAGTACTGGAGGTTCATGGCAAAAACCTCTGCATGTTGACTCCAGAGACAATCTTCCTCCCCTGGCCCATACCCCCTTGCTGGGGATCAGTGTTCTTTTCTCATAACTTGTATCACAAAAACAAGGTGTGTGCCAACTGTTGTAAATCTTTTGTCCTTCCTTCTTCTTCCTGCTAAGGCCAGTCCTTCTGAGAGAAATAAAATTTATTGCTTCATGGAGGAGGGGTACAAGACTGAGAATGAAGAGTGGAAGCACAGAAGATGGAAGTGGAGAGGGAGTTAGGTCCGTACCTATCAGTGAGCAGAGGGAAGAATAGTGTCCACCAGTGATTCTACTAAGAACCAGAGGCAGTCATGACATGTGCAAATTGAATTGTAGGATTGAATGGAAATAGAGTCCAATTGTCCTATTTCCCAGTTCCAGATCCCACACCATCCTTAGGAAAGAACACCTCGTGGAAATTGGCATGCATAACAGTCAGAAACAAATAGTACATGTGTGCTTGTAAACAGACTCAGGGGTGCTTTGAAATGCACTGTCAACGTTAAAGGAATTCCCCTTTATCACTTAGAATATTTAAGTGCAATGAAAAGGAGGCTTGATTGTGTTACAATAAATAATATGTTTCTTCATAATTTTAATATCTGTCTCTCAAGCCTCTTAGGGTAAATAGTTAATGGAGATGACTTGTAAATGTTAATGCTTTACATTAACATAAGGGAGTCATGCTCCATGGTTTCATCTGACAGGTCAATACTGAGGAAAGAATGCCAAATTTCAACTTTATTTTTAAAGATAAAAATGGATTTCAAAAAAAATGTTTGTGGAGAATTGGCTCTAGCAATGCCATTATGTGTTATACATGTCAGAGAAGAGGGCATAGCAGATATTCAGGGACTGTTAGAGGAAATTAAAATGCAACAAATGATTCCCTTTCTTGAACCCTAAAAAATTCCACTTTGATTTAGCACTGGTGGAATTGTTAATAAAAACTTCTTTGCACATCGTGTATAAACAGCATAGTCCAGCCTGTATCAACTTTATGCTCCAATAAACAAGACAATAATGACAAATTATCAAAGCAGGCCTCAGATGTGACCCTCAATTGGGAGAGCAGCAATTTAATGAAGACAAAAGCTAGGTGAAAGCTGCTAATATCATTTACTGATAAACAGATTTTCTCGAGAGGCCCCTAGCTGAATCCCCTAAGGACCCATAAACCTGCATAATTCCATTTAAAATATTGTGCAATTCACTAAATTAGTCTTTGAACATCCTTACTATCCAATTACGAAGCCCCAGCATGGACAGAATAATGAAATTTTTCAAACTGTGGAATGCATGTGGTCTTAACAAACTTATGACAAACACCAAAATTAGCTTTCAATTTTGAGGCCAATGTAGCTCCCCTTAATACCTCAAGTCAGATGGCAACAATAAAACACTATTGCAGGGCTAAGCAGAACAGAAGAAAAATAAATCTTGACTTACTCAGAATTCTGAACACGGTCTACCTTCAGGAAAAAAAAAATCATAGGAAGTTGAATGATGTTTTGCATTTGCAAGCTGTTTGGTCGCTTAAAATCTAGTAAAAGCTTTACTGAATAAAGGGCACAAAATACCTCCTGGACAGTTCTATCTTCCAGGCAGGCAGGAAAAGGCGAGAGTTTGAGGAAGTGAAATTTATTTCTGTTCAGGCATTGCAAGCTGCATTATTAAAGTCATTTGTCATGGTTTGAATATTTCTGCCTGATTCACCATTAAATTGGCCTTCTAATTACCAACTTTGTCATGAAAAGTGGTCTAGCTGTTTCATTCACCAGAAAACTTCAATTCTTTAATCATCACTTGCTTCATAAAAAAAAAAAAAAATGGAAAAGAAAAAGAAAACAAAAACTCCCCAGAAAACAGCAGACTATATATTTGTACCTTAAAATCTTAAAAAATAATGTTAACAAAATTATGCTCACATAATCATATAGCTACACATTTTAAAAATGTCAATAGGTATTTGGGAAGTTGGTTATTATTTCACCTTTATGCAGAAACTTGACAACATAAATCTAATACCTGGTTACATAACTCAGTCTTACCATTGACCACATTACCTCTAGTGGTGGTTTCAGAACCAACAGGTACCAACTGTAATTGTAATGAATCAGTTGAGTTCTTTTTCCTTCTCACATTTGCCAGCTTCTTGGCCTGTTTGTTATACTTAAATCTTTTCTACAGAAAAGATCTAGAATCCATAGTTTCTCACTGGTAAAGTTATTGGCAAGTGTTTAATTAAGCTTGTTTAGTTAAGCTTGTCCATGCTTTAAGGTAGGGGAGGATAAGGAAGTGGGAGTGACAGTCACATAGGGTAGAGTATCCATCCTTTTATATTCATGAATGTTGGTTGACATGATGATGTCACAACATGCACTCATTTTTAAAAGTATGTAGTAGAGCATTGTCCAGTGTGTGGGGGAAAAGAGACTAATAACGAACATGATTCCAACCAAGGGTAGTTGTTATATGAATTTAGGAAATATTCATGTAACAAAACAGTGACTGGCAAAAATGTCTTGACCCAAAGCACACCAGATTGTGAGGTGTTTTTCATTTTGCAGATGGGGAAACTAAAGCCATAGAGTGATTTTTCAAATTTCCCAAAAGTCATACAGTAAATAAGAGGCAGAACCATAATTGGAATCACTGTCAAGCAGACCTTCTGAAGCCCATGAACTGTCTCCCACAAGGCAAGGTTTGGAAAGCACTTCATACATTGCCCGAGATGAGTGCCTGCATCAAATCCTGGGGCGAGTTAATATCTACAGTTAGGCTACCTTTAAATTATACCCCCCCATACACACTTTAGACATTTTGGGGCTCCAGATAAAGACATCAATGCCTTAACTGCTGCAAAGGCAACACACAGTAAGTCGGAAAAACGTGAAAAGTACATCATCGAGATTGAAGTATTAGCATCTCAAGATCACCCTCATAAGTGCCTTCTAGTAAATGAATGGAATCTTTGGATAAACATTTTTTATTAACTTATATGAGTAGCAAAAATGAGTAAAACATCTAAATGAAGCTTATGAGTATTAAAAATTTATTTTCATATGCTCTTTATTTATGAAATTTATTTGGAGGAAAGTTGCATCTGTTAATGGAAAGTATACTCATAGCATAATTATCTATAGCTTCAAGATAATCACGTATATATTTTTGATATGTTTTTCAGAATAAATATAAGTTCATCCACTTGTTCCATCATGCCATCATGTTTTTTGACACTAAACAAAAATTGGGAAATTTGGTTAATAATCTTGAAAGTCATAAGATATGAAATTAGATATCTACTTGTAAAAAAATAAGTAGGATAATTTTGAGCATGAGACAGGTGTTACTAACAATTATACCAAATGATAGAACTAAATCAAGAATTATTCCAAAGAAACAGGTCATATTTTCACCCTCATGTTAGAGTGTAAATACTCTGGGTCTCTTTTCCTGATTCATTCCTTACTTTTTCTGAACTGTAACCTACAGTTGGTTCCTAAAAAGGGATGATGCGAGGTAATATTTTTGTAGTTCTAAAATATTTAAATATATATTTATCCTGCTAGTAGATCTGGTTGAGGATGTTAATAATCTAAAATGTGGGGTTTATAGCCAATTTGCCTTAGAATTTTAATTTTTTCTCTTCTTGTTTGCAATGTTGCTTTTGAGAAATCTGATGCCTTTCTGATTCTGTGTTCTTGATATGTGATCTGGTCTTTTGCTTTTTCTTAATCTCTTTTCTCTTTCCTTTCCTTCTTTCTTTCTTGAGGTATTTAAATTTTTGTGTTTATCTTTGATATTCTGAAAATTCGCAATAATGTGCCTTGGTTTGGTCTCTCTTTTATTTATTGGGCTGGGTACTTATAATGCTCTTCTAACCTGGAGACAAATGTCCTTCCATTTATCTTGTGTTATTTCTTAATTTCATGCGGTCTATTCTCCCTACCCTCTCTACATCTTCTATTAATATAAAATATTGGCTTGGTGTCTGTAGCTCAAGCGATTAAGGCACCAGCCACATACACTAGAGCTGGCGGGTTCAAAACCAGCCTGAGCCTTCCAATCAACAATCACAGCTACAACCAAAAAATAGCCAGGCATTGTGGTAGGCACCTGTAGTCCCAGGTACTTGGGAGGCTGAGGCAGGAGAATCACTTGAGCCCAGGAATTGGAGGTTGCTGTCAGCTGTGATGGGACAGCACTCTATCCAGGGTGACAGCTTGAACCTCTGTCTCAAAAACAAACAAACAAACAAAAAATTATATATATATATCATACCTTCTCAATTGATTATTTTTTTATGTCCACTTCCAATTTCTTTGTTTTTTTAATATATTTGGGGGGGAATTTTCTGTTTTTTAGCTATTAACTTTTCTGCTGAATCATTGTTTGGCTCATCCAATTCTTAATTTATAATTGCTCTTTCTTGATCTCTGATTGTTTCTTTTCACAGCACACCATTCTTGTCTTATGAACACAATACCTTTTCTTGACTCTCTGAGGACGTTGAAGTTTGGGTTTTGGGTTTGAGTTTTTAAAAGTTTCTTCTGTTGTCTGCATTGTCTGTCTGCTCTGAATTCCTGTTTGTATGTTTACTTTATAAGCTCTTTCATAGTAAGCACTTTAACCAAAAGCCTGATGAGCCCTTGTTCCCCGTTGGTGTTTTTGAATGAGGCATGAAAGTAGATTGGAGGCTCCATCTGTGTGGGGGGGACTTGTCCACTGAAGGGCTTCCCTGTGGACCCATCTGGAAGTGAGGTAGCCTTTTGTTGGAAGATCTCTAGAAGTCAGTTTCATTTCTCCAGAGAAGATTCCCTCAGTTCCATGCTTGTGGGTTGGTGGGGCCATTCTGTAAGTCTTCTTCCCTGACTGGAAGCACTCTGTTTTCGGCTCCACAGGTCATGCCTGCTTACTCTTGTTCCTGTTAACCCGAATTTAAAACTCTGTCAGTTTCTCCCAGAAAATACACCCCCCCCTCGGCTTCTTGGGAGTTTTGATGATTGTGCATAGAATTTTAGTCCAAATATATTTTTTTGGCTTTGCCCCCATCAAGTATTTGATGTTTCCAAGTGCAGAACCACTCAGGGGTTTGTACAACAGTCTGGCTCACCTGTGTTGTTGCCCCAACTCTGCCAATATTTATGTGCTAGTTTTTTCCACTCTGTTAAATCCATCACTACCCTCTGGCTAAATCCAGTACTACCCTTCCATGTGCTTTCCATCTTTCAAAATCTGATAGAAATTCACTTCATATTTTTTTATTTTTATACTTTATCCTTTTATTTTATTATATTAGTATCTATTTGGCTTTTACTATTTTTCTCTTTTTTGTGTTTGTTATTCAAACAAACAACAACAAATTTACTCCTTTTGTTTTTTTTCACTTTTTTACAACTAATTTTTAATTAAAATCATAACTGTATACATTTATGGAGTATAATGTGATGATTTAATGTATGATGTGGAATCGCTTCATATTTTTATAATTGTAATCACAGTGGAATGTATGCTTTAAAAACCAAGTCTTACTCTGATTATTAAATTCGATAGATAGACAATGCAGTGGGATGAATATATACTGATACCCCAATTTCAGCCACTGCTTCAGAGGCAACTGGAAATTTAGAGTTTAGCCATCCATCCAGCTCTGAATTTTGATTTTATAAGACCCCAAACAGGTAGCTTCAGCAGATGGGATGATATGGATCATAAATCAGGAAGGAATTGGAAAAGAAATGATTCAGAGAAAAAAATTAAGTAAAACACAAACCTGCAGTCTTAATATTAACATTTTTTTTAAATGATGAGCTTGTGGTTTTAATATCCCTGTTCTATCCAACCCTCTGTGTCTTTTTATCATACCTAAAGAATTGTTCATTCATCTTCTAGGAATAGATTAGAGCAGGAGAGTTTTCCCATAGGCAAAAGCATTATACATATTTGCAAATGTCTTACATAATGATGCAAATACTATGCGTATTTTGATGAAAGGTAGACACAATGCAGCAATTTTCATTTTGTTTCATTAGCAATCTGAGTTCCAAATAAAGGGAATTTTCTTTGTTGTTTATGCTTTTGCAAATGTTGAAGAGGATGGTATTTAGAATTCAGAGAATTTAAAGGCTGGTATTTAGTACTACTGGTTGTAAATAGAAAACCTGATTGTTATCTGATGGAAAATATTCGTTTCCTAATACAAATGTTTCATCTCAGGCACATATTTCCGGTCATTATTTCTAATAATTTTACTTAAAAAATCTGTTTATTCAGAAAATAAGGCCAGTTTTTTATTGCACTTCAAAACATATTTTCAACATATCATAGAAAGAAAAAATAAACCTGTATATCCCAGCTGTAGTATAAAAGAAATTGTCTTTTCCCCCCTTTGTTTTGGTAAGCTCAAGTTTGAAAATTTGTTTCTACAACAAATGCTTAAATATGATTATTTATATTAGAACCTAGTTGTCAATGTAAAAAAAAAAAATTTCCAACCATTTAGTGCCTACTCTGCATCTGTGTAAGAATTTCCCTTTCAATATACCCCTGTCATGGGCAGCTTATTAAGGTCATTGTTTAATTTGTGTTCAGTTTTTACAAATGATGCTTGTACAGGCCTCATGGGACAGCTGGTAGAAGCCAGGCCCTTCTCTTTCCCTTGTGTCAATTCTTTTGTGAACCTTTATAATTAGCCACTTAACAAATTGAGGGAAATGAACCTTCAGCTGCAAAGTATATCCTGAAGTTAAGTCAACCATATGACAGGCAAAACCCATACATGAAAATCTCCTTAACTCAATTGTTGAGTTGCCTCAAGGGTTAAGAGGCATTCTACCAGTAATAGCCTAAAAGAGAAACATTAGAAGTGATATTTTTGATGGTTCACTATCTAAATGCCTGTTAGGCTTCTCAAGAAACGGTGCACATTACAGAAAGGCAGATACATGAAAGCATTTTGGCTACTTCTTTATAAAATCTTTTGTTTTGTAGGAGAAAAGTGTCAAAAGCCTGATTTTGAAAGAAACAGGTCCTCAGGTCTCAAATGTACAGGTTAAATGTAAAATAAAGCTTATGTTTGGGGGGCTTAAGTATTTAAGTACAGAAAATGACATCATGCAGATTAAGATATTAATGAATTTGTTTTCAGAATCTATAATGTGGACCCTAAGAGCAGGGTGCTATCATTACAAACTCTTCCCTTTTTATTATTAATTAGACTTCTAAATGTGAGTGCAGATGTACCTCAGAGACTATGTATTAAAAAGTTGCATATGCATAAGAGATCATTTCCAATTCATTTTCCAGCAAAAACTTCAACTTTGATATTTTCTCATGTTCCCATTTATGCTACATTAACATAGTCTTTTGTATTTAATTTCTAAATTCCATTGTGATGATTCTATCAAGGTATTTACTTTGGGGAACTGTCTGATATCTTAATCCCCAATTTAACAGCCAACAGTCAAGTATTATCAATTTAGAGGATCCTATTATTAATCAGTGATTCTTTTTCAAGTTATACATATCTTGTCTCCAATGTATGTAATGAAATTTATCTGTGTTAGTGGCGTATCCAAATAAAAAATATATACGATACTTTTTACACAGAGCTGGGGAGACATAACTGTGGTTTATATTCAATGAAGGTTTAAAATATAATAGTAGAAGATAAAACATTTTAAGATGCCATAACATTAAGATCCTAGAAGTCTTTACATCTTGAGAGAAATAAAGTGAAGAAAGTAACATTTCTCTAGTGGTCAGTGAGATTATAAAAAAGATCAAAAGTCTAACTTCACATAAGCCCAAAGTGTCACTGTAAACAAAACTTTTGTTTTTATTATAATACATATTTTAAATATCTTAATTACAGCTTATAGCAACTTGCCCTTTGTTTTGTAGACTATTACATTTCCTTTTACATTTTGCGTTGTGTATTGAAGTCACCCTTGGCCTTGATCAGTGACTTCTCCATCTGAATTGGGACTGTTAGCTCTTCCATGCCTACAGTTTTTTTTTTTGTTTGTTTGTTTGTTTTTGAGACAGTCTCACTTTGTCACTCTTGGTAGAGTGCTGTGGCGTCACAGCTCACACCAACCTTAAACTCTTGGGCTTAAGCGATTCTCTTACCTCAGCCTTCCGAGTAGCTGGGACTACAGGCGCCTGCCACAACGTCCGGCTATTTTTGTTGTGATTCTCATTACTATTTTAGCTGGTCGGGGTGGAGTTTGAACCTGCCACCTTCAGTATATGGGGCTAGTGCCCTACACACTGAACCACAGGCACCTCCCCATGCCTACGTTTTTGATTGACGCTGTAGTAAGAACAAACCTTGGACTGACAGCATGCCAGGTAGTATTCTAGGCATTTTCCATATATTAATTCATGTAATACTCATTTCAATCCCATTAAGGGGATGAGATAGTTGTTCTTACTATCCCTGCTTTGCAGATGAGGAATCAGAGGCCTAGGAGATAAAGTCACATGAGCAGAAAATGGCAGAACTCAGATGTGAACCTGACAGCCTGAACCCAGGGTCTGTTCTTTTGACCACTAAGTTCAGGTGATTCATTTCCCTGACTTACTGTGTACTCTGTTGGCCAAACTGACTAGGTTTTTAGTATCACATTAAGAGGTCAGACAATTAAGTTTGTGAACTCATCTTAGAAATGTGCTACATATCTCATTGCTAAATCTCACGCTAGTTGTCTTGGAGATGTTCCTCTGGGGAAGCTATGCACCACTGATGCCACTGATGCTAGAAAAACTGCTACTTACCCAATTGCTGGGTATCACTACAGTTACTAGATGGCCAAAAGGAGAACTTTGACCCTTCACAGGTTAAAGTGAGTACTTTATAGTAATATTCAGCAAAGAATGCAGAACTTTCTCTAGGATGAGTTCGCAAACTTAATTGTGTCACCTTGTAACTAACTCAAGAGATTTTAGCCGTTTTCTTTGACTAGAAGTATTTTAACCTATCAGAATCCTTCTTTCCCAAATTGTTGCTGCTGTTTGATGTCTATTATACAATGCTAAAGTCATCTAGTATTGATGTGTAAGTCACTTAGTATTAATTGTATCAATGGGATGCTTTTAAGAAAAAAATTAGTTGCTATTAATAATTATACCCCTAGCCAACTGAAAAACACTGGGACCATCAAAGACAAATCTGGACACATTGTAACCCTAGTGAAGTACGTCAAAGTTGGGAAGCTCAGCTTTCTTATGGTGCAGACAGGAGAAAGGTGGGCAATCCTTGCTTGTTGTCCCAGTGCTTTATGAAAGCAAATAATACATACTCATAGAGTCACCTCATTGACCTTCTATTTCATACACTAGAACCCCACTTTAAAATCAGTCTGAGAGTCCCAAAGTAAGCCTAGCTTCTAGAAACTGTCTAGAAGTGCCTGGCCACTCCTAAGAGCAGTCTTAGCCTCCCAGATTGGCCAATGGGAAAACATTGAACAATCTTTGCAGGTTAAGGGGCTCAAAAAGGGACCAATTCTTTGGTCAGTAATGCCTTCTATTATCTCCTTATAACTATTCACTATGATCCACTACTCTTTGGTAATAGACTTGGACCATTAATATCATCATAGTTCATTAATATCATCATAGTCACTAGCTGATGAGAAATACTAAGCAGTCTTCCCCCCAACTCACTGGAACTCCTTATGTCTTAGCACAATGCATGATACTTAGTAGGTGCTTAATCCAGATTGCAGATTAAATGCATGCGTGAATAAATGAGCATGGGCAAAAGTTCATTGCCTCATTGGCATCATGAGAAGCTGTAACATACTGAACTGCTAATGGGGTTAGAGCTGGTGTTTTTAGGGAATAAGTTATAAAATTCTAGTGGAAAAATTAGTTATAAAGAATAGAAAATCTACAAACTTTATGCCTGGGCAGCCTATTAGAATAAATTAATTATGGAGATAGGACTCCTAAAACAGCTATAATTTGACAATAATGTTCCTTATGTTCAAAATGTTCCAACTTTGATAGTTTGAATAAGGAAAAGTACAATTCTGCAAGTACGTGAGCCTGTCTAACTAGGTTTGTAGCTCTGAACTTCTGTTGGTTCTTCCCCACTTCGTCCTCCCAAGAAATGCCTTTTCTTGGGAGTGCGGTTCAAAATTAGCTTCTTTTGTGTCTGTCCCCTCTCCCTCCAGAAGCCAGGGTGAACTCTCATGCACCTGAATCATGAAACATATTCTATCTGCTCCCTGGTAAAAGACACAATAGGTGATACTTGAATTGATAACTACATATTCATGTAATGAATTATTTAAGAATGTTCTTACAGAGATGTGTCTATTTTTGTCTTTGCTTACTGATAGATATTGATAAGGGTTGGAAGATGAATTCCTAGACTTACATTCATTGTAACATACCACCATGTACCAATGTTTTGGAGGAGAAAAAGTTTGGCTTGCACCTACCCCTAAGTTGTATGTATCTACTCAGAAGAATCTCATAATTGTGAGTGACCAAATAGACTTAGACCATAGCAAGAATATTAATAAAAGGCAAAGAAATAGGTGTTATAATTTTCTGATTAATGATGCTACATAATTGCTTAGTTTATATGTGAGTGCTAGATTTATGTAATTTATTCCTAATAATGGGTAATAGGACATATGCATAAATAATACATAGTAACAACATTTATTATGTAAGTAGATATAATTGTGAGTAGCAATTTAAGGTGGTATATGGGCTGTTTATCAGAATGTTGTAAACAATAAGTAATATATAATAAGAGCACAGATAAGTGATAGAACACTATGGGCTTTAAAGTTCTTTCCTACTAATAAAGCAACTCCTAAGGTTATAAGAACTTTTTTCCAATTACTCACTTAATATGATAGTGAATAATGATCATTTTACCCTGATTATAAATGAATAGAGTCTTAGTGTTTTAAAATAATTAAGGCATCCTTTCGTGAGTCCAACATAGATGAGAACCCAAATAAAGATAATCTCTTTGGATTTTGTCCTGGGCTGTTCCGCTCTGCTAATTAAGAAGGAATAGCAGAATAAATGGAGGCACAAAGATGTTGATTATTTTCATAAATGAAACAAAGGGAGGTTTCCTGATTCCCAAATCAGTGTTTTCTTCTTTAGGATGTTACAGAACGGTTTTAAGTTTTCTAACTGGTAAGGTACACAGAGGACATTGGCAGGAGGAAAATGTACTTCTATGCTTCCCCTTCTTGGTCCTTTCTCTGCTATCTGTGCCTAACAGGTGATAGTCAATCTCAAAATGGTATTATGATAGTGGATAGAATTATAGTCCTTTTGGCAGCATCTCCAGAATGCTTTTCACATACAGATGCTCAATAAATAAGCATATTCTGGTGATGCAAATGAAGAATCCATATTCAGAAGAAAAGTGATTTGCTCTGGCATAAGCGAAAAACAGTCTCTTATTCTCTTATAACTTCTTTTTCTGAATGATGCTGCAGGGGATGTGAGGAATTTTTCAGCTTGGGTATAAATGACAGTCATGTGACTGTGCAAATTAATACAAATGAATACTGTATCCAAGGCATTGCATGTCCATGGAAAAAACAGGATGCAAGAATGTGGTACATCACTTTCAAATATTGTGCCCCATTGCAATTTTGTAAATTCTTTTGTCAATGATACATATTCTTCCAAGTGACAAGTGAGATGTTAAGCATATTTTTCTTAACTACACCATTATGATGAATAGAAACAAATTAGACATATTACTCCAGGTAGCAGGCAGTATTGACCTATTCTAAAATGCATTATCAGACCAATTTTAAAACAGAAGAATCAAAGTAATTGATTGGTGGCTGTGGGAATGTTTTTCATCAATATTTACGTGTACTTTGAATTCTCCTTATGCAGTTAAGCAAAGCTAACTGAAGTCATATAAGCATGAATTCTCATGCAACAAAATCAGAAAAAAATATTTTGAAGGGCAATCTTTAAAGTTACATCTCTCTAATATATCATTTCAAATAAAAATTAACAATCCTTGTTCACATTAGTATAAAATAAATTTTATCTTCTAACTAATTTACAAAGTAGGCTATTTCTCCCCTTTGGAAAAATGTATTTTAGAAAAATTGCCAATGTGAGTTTTAAAGAACAATAACAAATATGTAAGACCAGGACTGCCAAGACCTGAAGGATGTAAAAGAAGAACGAAAGAACTCAGACTTAAGAAGTCAAAATTCGAGGAATAACTTTTTCGGTTTTTACAAAAATCACTACTTTTTTTTTTTTACTTCTAGGTTTCACATAAAATGTGCTAAATAAATGGAGGCTGATTATTTCATTTACCAGACTCCCAATACATTATATATTTATATTTCAATTTCTGTGTATAATGCTCAAGTTACTTTTGCTTCAAGTGTTGCAAAGAGCACAAATGATGTCTTTTTCATGGGTTGAGGCACCTGAAGGCAAGATCAGGACACATCTACTTGCCCCTGTCTAGTCTTTTATGCACAAAATAGCCATATGATTAAGAAAGGAAATGAAACTTCACACAAATTGCACGAAACATTCTCTTCTAATGAAAATTCACCAATTACTGTCATGGATGCCTTGCCTCTCAATTGCCCCCTGTATTGCTTTCAGGGCTGAAAGATACTCATTTTTCTTAAGCTCATTTGTGGGTCCCGCAATTGACGTGGGACGCGCTCAGTGCATGTGATGGAAGTCATCCAAACTATTCTTTTCCAGCCTTCACTTAACAAGCATAGTAATAAATGAATGCTGAAAGTAGCAGCAAATATATTAACTGGAAACAAAATAGATTTTATTTGTAACAAGTGCACACAGGTTAATTAACAAGAAGGAGCTTTTGTGTTGAAACAAGGCTCCCTGATGCTGCTCGGGCAGGTGCCGTTAAGGGCCAATTGAGCTCTCTAGGATAATTAGGAAGTACCAGCGTGTTCTTTCGTTTGTTAACAAAGTGCTGCCCACAATTTGCCTAAACCTATAAACCATCATCTGTGATCCTCCGCAGCAATTAAATGAGAACATCTCCTCGTCAGAGACTGAGGAAACAAAAAGAGACATGATAGCATTTAAGTAGCCAGATGGATATTTTTGAACATTAACTTTGAAGACCTTTTTTCATAACAGAACATCAGACAGAAATACACTTCGTACTGTGTGATGGGGAAACACCATGATATTTTTTTAAAGGGAGATTAAAATAGGCATATTGAATAATTGAAGTAGTGCATATTTGAACAGCTCTGGTTTTAAAATCTTGGAGTGTTCAGCAAATTTAATGGATGAGAGAAACCTAATTCTCCCTTTCATAGCACCATGTATTCACTTGTTTTCGTTATTCTAGTGACTCACACTTGAGGCCAGGCTATGATGAGTGCAGGAAAAGTCCCCTTGAAGCATGAGGGTGAAAATCTAACCAATCTCCTGCACCTTCTCCAGGGTATGAATTACTAATTAGTTCTTTAAAAAAAACTTATTACTGAAAATGATATATCAGCACAAAAAAAGTAATTTTAGACCTAGAGATAGCCTTCTATCGCAAATTAATTGATCTTGAAGTTTTAAGGATGTAACATTTAAAATGCTTCTGTAAGCATGCCAATAGTTCCAGGAGCTATAAGCCTTACAAAGGCACTGCTGAGTTAGTACAATTAATTGTCTGCTTGGAAGAATCTCCAAAACTTGCAGAAGCTCTTGTTTTTAGAGTTAAGGATCTTCTGGGCATTTAGTTGCCTACATTAAACAATGCAATCTAACTGGTTTGCATAATTGGTAGAGCTAAAAGGCTATTCCTTAACATTAAAAAATACAATTACAAATGTATGAGTTTCCCTAAGTCACAAGGTACTGATTTTTTTTTCCAATGCCAAAATAACAGTACTTACAAATGTTTTCATGAACTGTGAGAAGCTAGTGCTCAGTGTGTTTTAATGTAGTGATAGGTCAATGGTTCTCTTGAAAGAACAAAACCAACCCAGGCCCGAACAGGCAGATAGGCCTAATTAAGCACTCAGAAATCTACAACTCACTCGACCCTGCTTTGTACTTCACTGGGTTTCTCTATCCCTTTGCCATTTTCCTCTGGCTTTATTTTATTTTATGAATTATTTAATCATGGCCATTTCAAATCTACAATTAGTTTTCAAAGAAAAGGCAACAAGAGAAAATAATCACAAGTTAAACAGCTTGAGAACAGGTCCAGTTTGGGCAGAACTTAAAGACCTGCCTTTCTGTTTCACAGCCTGCTCTGGCTGGAGGTGTCCCAAATCCTCTTTAAGGCCCTTAGACTCAGCCTGTGGAAGCCCGAACCCGTATTTCCCCTAGGGAGGAGATGTACATATCAGAAAGTAGCTTTTGTAGGTTACCTGCTTGTGTTTCTTTTATGTAAATAAAGGGAATTCATGATCATAATTTCAATATTAGAAAAAAAGCAGCCTACAGAGAATGAGAAATTTTTCATTATAATTTGAAGAGTAGCAATCCATTAAAAAGTGAAAGTGTTCACACCAATAACCACTTGCAAAAATGGAAGTGCTTAGCAATTTCAGTTCTCACTTTCCCATCAGCACACAGTACTGAGTCCTTTTGTAGCAGGGAATAGCCTCCAAAAATCATGGTACCCTGATACGTTATTCCTTATTACAGAACCATTCAATTGGAACAGAAATCAGGAGATCATTAAATTCATCCTTCTGCCCTCGGGTATGGCTAAACTCTGCTAGGACTCATCATATTAAAATATTATATTATAATATAATGTAACATAATATAAAGTGTTTCATCTATGAGACTAAAAATGTTTCCAGAGTAGGAGCTGAGGCTGTCATTCATTATTTCCAGAATTAGTACATAATAGATTCCCAAAATATCTGTATAGGAAAAGTTAAAACCTTAAACCTGGAAAATACACCTTTCTTCTGGAGAAAAGAAAAATCTCTGGGGTAAAAAAAGACTTTAAAATCCTCTTGCTATGACTTTCTGATCATTTGTGATATTTATTAATACAGGCAGTAGGCTGCAAATGAAGTAGGTTCTGTAGGTTTGTTCTTAAGTTGAATTTGTATGTAAGTTCAAATAGGTACCTTTACCTACACCTATAATTGCCCCATTTGTAAGTGTAAGTTGTGTATTAGATAGATGTTTGTAAGTTGGGGGCTGCCTGCACTCCCTCTGGCGGTATTGTTTATAGCCAAACAAACAGCAATTGCACTTCATTGTTATCAGCCCAGTGAAGGAATTACCTTAAAAATCCACTTTTCCAAAATGTGTGTGGACTCAGTAGTGCCACTTGTATTTAAAACTGAGGAAAAGTGGACTAGTGCAGTGGCTCACACCTGTAATCCTAGCACTCTGGGAGGCCAAGCTGGGTAGATTACTTGAGCCCAGGAGTTCAAGACCAGCAAGAATAAGATCCCATCTCTACTAAAAATAGAAAAATTAGCTGGGCATTGTGGATGGGGCTTGTAGTCTCAGCTACTTGGGAGGCTGAGGCAAGAGGACCACTTGAGTCCAAGAGTTTAAGATTGCTGTGAGCTATGCCACTACAACACTCCAGCCAGGGGCAAAAGAGTGAGACCCTGTCTCCAAAAAAAAAAAAAAAAAATATATATATATATATATATACACACACACACAAATAACATAGGGCAAAGCCATTGATTTCTTACATGAGTTAGAGGCAAATTACTAAAAGGCATGACTAGAAAGAGTTGTATTTGATGCAACATTGAAGCTATTTAAAATTATGAAGTGGCATTTATTAATGAGCTACAATTTTCCAGGTCTTCAAAAGAAAATTATTACCCAAACTCTCACAACAATATTCCACAGTAAATTGTTTCATCCCCAAATGACAAATGTGGAAGCCAAATCTCAGGTGACACAGCAAGGAAGGCAGGGGGAGACCAGAGTCGTGATGCTATATCAGATGCTCGTTGGCTAACTCTAGTCTGGGACCACTGAAACCGGCTTCTTCTCTGTGACTGAATGAACTCTGAATTAGGATTGGAATATCCTTTTCTAGGTTAGAGGGTCCAATACCCAAGTGGTTAATGTCCAGACCAAGTTAACTGGGACGAGGTGTGGTACCGGTCTCAAGTTGCTCACACCAGCTCACCTATAGCACAGTACCACACACGTGTCAGAGCCACAAAAATAGAATGCCAGGACACTTAGTGCCTTGGGAATGACTTGCAACCATGACAAGAGAGACAGTGAGTCCTGTCCCTACCTTCCGCCACCATGGAGCCAACGTAGGAGGCACTGTAATTCCTTCCCCATTTTTTTCTCCCCATAAGAAATCTTAGTCAATCTACCACTCTGTAGTGTTAGCATGAGAAGATACAACAGGAAAGGAGGAACATTCAAATGGGCTCCATTTACATTTTCCCTGTTTGCTGGTAGAGCATTCCTGATACAAGTCATGTGGCCAAAACTTGAATTTTAAGGCCAATGCCTTATTTGATTAGTGGAATACTAATCATCATTTAACTGCTATTATTATCTTGTGCACTGAAAACTAAGGCAGAAATATCACACGTTAGAAGGCTAAATGAAAGTGATTGGCAGAATATTTGAAATTTTAAATGAAATTGCAAGAACACCAGAGGCTTCTAATTATTGGATTAAAGGGGAAGGAAAATTCCATGGACTGCCACAGTCACAAAAAGCCAGAGCTGCAAGTAGGACAGAGTGTTCCCTTTTCTGCAACTTTTTGATCTCTGCTGTTTTCCGAACTTTGGAGCAAACGGAAGATAAAGTGGCACTAATGTGTCATGCCAATATGCCGATCAGCATTTTATAAAGAACTGAGCCTCCTGGCTGTTAAGTATCTTACCTGAACTTATAGCAGCATGAGGATTCAAATTCAAGTCCAAAGCTTATGAATGTATCTATTAAGGAAACTTGTATTGTTTCTCTAGGTAGCAAATAACATTCTCATCCTCTGACAGCACCTGACTAAATGTTTAATCCACAGGAAGTAGTTTGGTTGAATGAAATACAAAGTTATTTGAGAAAAAGCTAAATTACGATCATGTGTTGCTTAATGACAGAAATACGTTCTGAGAAATGTGTCTTGGGGTGATTTCATGATGTTTGAACATACACAGTGTATGCACACTGTCCCAGAAGGCACAGCCCATTACACAACTAGGCTACAAACCTGTGCAGTGAGTTACAGCATTGAATACTGAATTGTAACACAGTAGTAAGCATTTGGAGATGTAAACATGGAAAAGGTGAGGCATTATCCTAAGACATTAGGGCACTTTACCGCAATATGTTGTCACCAGCACTACAATTTCTTTTCACTTCCACTATAATTTTATGGGACCGCTGTTGTTTACATGTTTCTTGGTTGACTGAAGGGTCATTTTATGGTGCATGACTCTATTCTCCCCGTCCTGGCCCTTATAATAAAAATATACATTAAAAACAATGATAATACTTGAATTTATACAGTGAAGATTATATTTCACACAAGATCGCTTTCAGATACTATGAAATGAAATTCTACAGTCCTCAGAATGAGAGGCTATTAACCTAATTAGTATACTAAGCCAGAAATATAAATGATTGTACTATATCCTGAAAAAATAATTGAAAACAATGGCTAACCACATTTTAGAATTATACAAATGATACAATTATTTTACCTTATAAATGTCAAGGTGACAGCAATATTGTTAAGTAAATGAATTAAGAAGATGACTTTTAGGGAATCTTATCATTTCAGTATTACGAGCTAGAACTGGGCATAAAGCTTTGAGTATAAACTGGCTATTCTAGGTTGGCCGGAGAAAGGCAAAGTTCTCTCTACACTGTAGTTTATTTCAGGACTCCCCCCTTCTGCTGCCTTAATAAAGACAGCAGGTTGAGGGGTTCCAGAGAGAAGGTAAGATGGAGAAATAAATGAAGGGCAGACAGACTACAACAAACAATGGTCTTTAAACACAGACCAAATTTGAGTGTTAGAAACAATTGAAAGGAAGAGACCCCAAAACGGAGACACTGTGTAAGGACAGAAACCACCTCGTTTTTTGACCTCAAATGTGCCTCAAATAGCAGCACAGTATCTGACCTCCAACTGTCATTCAGTGAGCAAATAGTCAATAAATACACAAAAGAATCAGAAACAACAGTTGAACAGCAAGGGTCCTTCTGACGTGCAAATCTGAACACGTCATGGCCTTGCTAAAACCTTTGTTGGGGTGACTCCTCATCCCCAAGTAACAGGATTCAAATTCCACAGTGAGGCAAACAGGTAGTGACCCAGCCCTGGCCTCTGTGCCTGTTGACTTGTTCCCCCCGCAGCAACTAGTGAGTCCGTGGGAGATCTCTTCACAGACTGCCCACCTGTTACCCCTGGGTGTTTTCAACACCATCCCCCAACTTTTGCCTGCATGGGACACTTGTGTTCCCTTGTCAAGACTTCTTAAGTTGACCCAAGTTAGCATTTTCTTTTCTTGGTCTTTCTTCTTTTGTCTCACTTAGGAAACATACTGTAGTAGAATTAGCTATCCACTTCTTAGACTGGGGCTAAGTTGGACTCATCTTTGAATTCCCGGCAGTTCACATGGCTTGGCTGTAAATAGGCACCATTACAGTTCCTTCCTTCCTTCCTTCCTTCCTTCCTTCCTTCCTTCCTTCCTTCCTTCCTTCCTTCCTTCCTTCCTCCCTCCCTCCCTCCCTCCCTCCCTCCCTCCCTCCCTCCCTCCCTCCCTTCCTGGGCTAAATTTAGCCATTTGGTCTCTTTAAAATCTGAAACGGTATTATAGTACTTCCTTGTATTTTATGACAATAATATTTTTTAAGAATCTAAGCCAATTATATTGTAGAGTGCCTCTCATTTTAGGGTGGTCTAGTGTTTGGTCATGAATTTAGATTTAGGTTCTGAGCTTTGGGCAGCAATATCATGGTAGGGATATTCAGTTCTTCTCAGTGCTTTATATTAGGAGGTACAAACTGGATTTGTGCATTTGGGGGTGACATTAACTTTGATCATTTGGGTAAGGGGAGATTTTACCCCATTTATCCAGTTTCAAGTCCTCATTCGGTGGAGAGATACTATGACATTATATGAACAATCTTCAAATATCCACTGACAAATTGTAGTGACAATTAATGATATTTTCAGGAATTACCTATTATGATGGCTATGAAATGGTGATTTTTTTTAATTTCATAATTTATTTTCCATTTACTAGTTGACTTTTCTGTTATAAGCAAAGGTCTTCCTTTTCAACCAATGGTTTATGTGTTTATTTTAGAAAGAACTCGTGAAGGTTTACCTTAGTAGGTTAAAAACTTTTATTCTCATTATTCATTTTGATTCCAAATGGTCCCAAATTTGTGTCGTGGGCTGTGTCCCAGGCTAGTCCCTGAGTGTTACAGATTTTCAATGCATTTTCATATGATTCTGTTTGCATGATGTATTCACACCTTTTGCAATCTCACACTTTGATCTTGTTCTTCTAGTTTTGCAGTTGATACAAAGCAAAACTGCATTGAAGAATGTTATCCCCTGCAGTGAAGAATGTTATCACAGCAAGGAATTAAAAATCCAGATATTCTTTAAAAACTTTACTTTGGAGATTTTATCCTTCATAATAAAATTTTACATAGGATAAATGCCACTACCAACTTGGGATAATGATTTAGAAGAATAACAGCAGCTGAATTTAGTGGTTTTTTTGTTTGTTTGTTTGCTTGTAGAGATAGAGTCTCACTTTATCACCCTCAGTAGAGTGCCGTGGTATCACACAGCTCACAGCAACCTCCAACTCCTGGGCTTAGGCGATTCTCTTGCCTCAGCCTCCTGAGTAGCTGGGACTACAGGTGCCCGCCACAACACCTGGCTATTTTTCTGTTTTGCAATTCGGCCAAGGTTGAGTTTGAACCCGCCACCTTCGGTATGTGGGGCTGGTGCCCTCACTGAGCCACCGGCGCTGCCCTGAAGTTAGTGTTTTTAAGTAAACCTGCCTTTTTCATTTTTTCTAATTACTCCCTTCACAATCACTTTATTTGTAGATTCCAAAATAGTTCAATTTGCAAAAATTTGGGTTTTGATCCATACAGGAATAGTGAAATAGAAAGGTGAAGAAATCATCTGCATCATTACAGTGAAGTCCCACTTCCTTCTGTGGGTGACAGTATTGATTTTCGTTTCAGGACTGAGAACATTTATAGAAAGGTAGGCAGCAGATGGGACAAGGAAGGTCAATGCAGCATAGGGCTGCCTACTCCAAATCTTGGCAGTCTACACTAATAAAACGTAAAGAACAATTACTCAATTAAGGTTACACCATATCTCTATAAACACATTTGCCTCTATAGACACACAGATATTATAGGATTTCAAGGTTTCTAGGACTAATTTTGATTAAGACATATAACCCCCTAAGCAATGCACACAGCAAACAAATACCTTTCCTTTGTGATTACCTTTGCAAACACCAGTGTTTCATTTGCTAAGCACAGCAGACACATACACAAAGTGGGTGATCCTGGGTCCTCCAGAAGCCCTCCAGCTAAGATGCTCAGTTTGTATCCAAAGAATATTATTATCCAGCTGGGACTCCAAAGCCTGGGAACCCCAAATGATCCAACCCAAACTATGGGGGAGTTTAATTTAAGCAGAATAGAATTCCCCAAATCATCATTTGGTTACAATTGCATGTTAATAGTTGTCTAGAAATTAGCTTACATGTTTGTTATTTCCCAGCTTTGCAGACACAATGATAGATTTCCCCATCTGTTTTCTCTGACTGGCAGAAGCCTTGTTTCAATTGCTGGAGCTCCATTTCTCCAACTCTAAGAAGTTCAGAAAGTGGCAACCAGGGAAAAGACAGGCAACCAAATCCTGCTCTCAAAATTGCGGTATTGTCTGTGCCGGTGTCTGTCTATCATGTACCATTACAGTTGATCAAGCTTCAAAAGCAAACTCGGATTTTTCAAGCAGAGCAGTCACTGGAGTACGTTTATGGATTGTGTTCTCATCCCAATACATCCCCAGGGGAGAGAGTGAACAGCACAAGGAACGGATCTGCTGTTTCCCTGCAGTATAAGTTTTGCATAAAACAGAAATGCTTCAGTCTGTAAACAACACGAGCACCTGTCATACACATGGCAGCCAGAAGGTGGCACGGTCTTAACATTGACTGAAGGCGATCAGCTGCACTGTTGAATCCAAGCGGATGTATTTGTGAAGGTAACTGCTTCCTGCGTAATATACCTTCATTTGTGTGTTTGTGTCTGCACACCACTACATACAAACAAATCTTTCCCTGTGTCTGGAAGGCGAGAACTCTTTGCTTGCTTTCATTTTCTTTTTACCCCCACCCCCTTTTTAGTTAATATTGTTTTGCTTTATGCTGTAGAATATGTGCTCTGTACTTACCTTCCTGTTAGAAGTGCTAGGTTAATGAAATCTAAATGGAGCCTCTGGTTTTGAGTTTTTCTTAAGTCTTATTTGTAATCAATTTTCATCATATTAAGAAGACCTTAATTTTATATTCATTCATTAAAAGAGTTTAGTTCAAACAGTAATTAATTCTTTGGTCAAAATTAGCAAAATGTTATTCATGTGGAGTGGTGTACATGTGTATAATTTAAAAAGACATTTTACATTTTAGATGTGTTAACCATTGGATTTATGTTGCAGATCCCATTATGAAGAAGGGAAAAGGCCATGCAGTCACTAGTATTTTTCTTTCATTAAGAGAAAAGACAGCATGCCTTTGTATTTTATGAAACTGACTTCATTAAGATTCATGAGAGGCCTCAACCGTCAAAATGAACAATATTTAAACAAGTCAGCGATATTTCTTCCCATCTTGTGAGTGCTGGGAAGTGGGCACTGTTCTGACACTCAAAAAGGTACCCTTTTGAAGCCACTGAGTGGACTCTCGAAAACTCATCACCCTTCCATTGGGAATAAAAACAATTTCCTTGATGTTCATTCGTGTATTTATTTCCTTCTTAGTCATTTAGTGGAAGGTCTAGAACTGGAAACAGACCTCTTGTTCTCCAATATTCTTCTTGTAGCTCCCTCCAATCAACACCAGCCCCCCCCTACCCCGCTCCATGCTGACACTGTCTCCTCAGGTGGGGACCTCTCTGTAAGTCTCTCCTTCCCCTACCCTTCCAGGCATCCTGCTCTTTGTGCCGACATGATTTCCTCTCCCCTTCCTCTTAGTTAGTATACCTGTCAAAAATGCTTTCTGGGAGAGGTGTTCTCTCTGACTGGGGAGCTTACTGAGCCTTGCATAATGAGCAGCAGATAACCTTAATTGAATTGATCTGCCACTTGATCATGAGGAAGTTCAAGTAGCAACACAGAGAAAACTCTATATTTGTTTATTTTTTTATAGCATAAATCTTGAAGCAATGACTCATTTTTATGGGTATCCCCTTCACCTACGCCCCCCCCCTTAAAAAAAAAAGAAAGACATCACCGATAAATCAGATTCTAAATTTTTCTCCTTCTTAGAGTATGACGAAAATAGACTTAAGTGAAACCAAGTGGGCAGAATTTATAAATATGGAAGTTTTTTTTATTGTTAGATATTTTAAAAGCCTATTTTATAGGTATACACAGGTCATACCTCAGAGAGCCCAAAAGTTTTATCTTATATGTCCTAACCTTAACCTTCTATACTTTAGAATCAATAATGGTATTTTCTACTTTCCCCCAGCTCCATTTCTGCTTACGCTGTAAATAAGAGAAATGGAAGCTAAACCTCAAACTGGCTCTATGACATTTTGACTCTCCCCTCAGGGTCCTGAAATATCCCAGCATATGCCCATTCTGGCACAGATCAGAGAAGAGTGGGCTCAGGGGACGCCATCTGGCCCAAAGCCTGCATGTTACACTGGGGCCTGCCAAGGCTTCAGGTGGCCTTAGCCAGGCTTAGATCTGGTGTTGGTCTCAAGGGCCACAACTGAATCCAAAAAAGTCCTCTGGGAAGGAAGTCTAGGCCATGGAGGGCTGAGAATAGTCACTTTAACCTAGAAATATTCTAAGAATTGACATTAATTGAGCTGCATTTTAATCTTTCATGTGAATCTTGAAGTATATATATACTTCAAGTATATATATATATTATATATATATACTTCAAGAATGTATATATATATATTATATATATATACTTCAAGAATGTATATATATATATACATTATATTATTATAATGTATATATATATATACATTATATTATTATAATGTATATATATATATACACATTATATATATACATATATATAATGTGTATATATATATATATAGTGCTAGGCAGGTAAATAATAAAGTGAAGGCTTTTCACTTCTGTAGGACAAAACAGAGACAATTCCCCACTCCCCCCTAGATGCTTTAGGACCCAGGAGGGTTTTCTCATCTCAGACTGCCTGATCTGATACTGGTTCAAATAGGGAAAGAACAAAGTCCCAGGACCGTCTTGCTGGTATACAGTAGGTGCTCAATAATTTAAAAGTGAAAAAATGAACTCCAAGATTCCATGAAACTAAACATGGTACATTCTGGAACTTTTCCTTCCATTCCCTCTGCTGTCTCCCTTATATCTTACAGATTCTAGTTTTCTATTTATCTGCAGTGCCGACATACATCAGAAGTCACAGATTTGCCTTTTTGGAGGTGTTGAGGAGGGTGAACATGCAAACCAGCATCTCCTCATTTGTAAGTGTGCACCTGTTTCTGAAAACTGTTGTGGAGATTATATGAGATGATAGGTGAAAATATGTTGGATTGGTATCTGCCATGTAGGTACCAATGGCAAGCCCTCTCAGAGCCTAGCCATTGGGAAAATGAGTATTATAAAGATGCCATACCTTGACAAATTAATTTTTAGATTTAACAAAGTTCCTAGTGGGATTTGAAGTAGAAGGAGATAAATCAATAAAATTATTAAATTAATTCAAAGAATTAAAACAAATAATTGAGAACATTCTAAAAAAAGGAAAAAAAATCAAGGGAGTACATGTTATAAAGCAAGACTAATAAAATAGCAGCAGTAAAAGAAGAATTGCTGGAAAAGTAGCAAATTGAATATATCATCTTTCAGCAGACCTAGTATATCTTCTTTTGCAATAAGGAAGTATCACATAGCAAAAGGTGTTTAAAGTAATTACTTGGAAATGTCTTGGTGCTTTTCTTTGTTCATTTACTCTGTGGCAAACACTACATAAAGTCTCACTTCACCACTGTCAGTAGTCCTATTCAGCTTGCAGGTGAGAAGGTGGGTACTTTCTTTGCTATTAGAAGTCCCATTTAAGTTTGCTCCTAATTAGTCCTTGTGGGGAAGGAGGCATCAACCTTCCCAGACTAATCTACTTGCTTGGGGAGCCCTCCTGAGCTCACAGAGCACCAGAGTGAGTTATACTAGAGCTTCCAGCAGATCCCTGCTATCTAGTTGCCAGAAACATTTTAACTCTTCCATTTGAGACCGGTGCTGGTTGGGACAAGTGATTGGTACCTCTTCAACTGGGCCAATCACCCGAGGACTTTCCAAAGTGGTACCCTGGGTATGTGGTAGTGGGAAGGTTTGATTTGGCTTTTTAATTGTTGCCTGTGGGGGGCAGGGTGACTTAACTGCTAGTATTTCTTCATAGCTCAGATTTCAATCCAGAGTAACTGATTCTTTAGGATAAGACAAAGGCCAGCTGACAATAAGACAGAGCCACTTAACCCGAGCCACACCAAGAAGGTCCCCAGTTTCACAAGCAGTAGCACTGTACGGGTCCTTGGCAAAACTCTAGGGGGAAAAGGTACAGACACCAGTCCCAGCTTTCAAGCAAAGGACTGGTCAACCGTTACTCCTACAACTCCCAGCCCAAATTGTCCTTATCTACTCATCCAACCAAACGGTGTAAAATTAATCATGGGGAGGAATCAATGGAAAAGCTCTGGAAATATGAACAACCAGAGTAGATCAACGCCCCCAAGGAACAATTTGGTGGACACAAATGATGATCGTATGCATAAACAGATGGCTGAGATGTCAGAAATCGAATTCAGAATTTGGATTGCAAACAAGATTAATAAAATAGAGGAAAAGTTGGATTTAGAAATTCAGAGTGCATTTCAAAAATTGTCTCAAGAAGTCAAGGAATTAAAAGACCAAATGACCAAAGATTTTGATACATTGATACAAGAAGTTGCAGCCTTCAAAAATCTGAGAAATACAGTAGCATCCCTCAGCAACAGAATGGAGCAAACAGAAGAAAGGATTTCTGACATGGAAGACAAAGCTTTCGAATGCTCCCAAACCTACAAAGAGGAAGAGAAATGGAAGGTAAAAATGGATCATTCTCTCAGACAGCTCTGGGATAACTCAAAGCAAACCAATATTTGCCTTATAGGGATACCTGAAAACGATAAAGTGGCTTCACGGGGCACAGACTCTCTTCTTTATGAGATTATGAAAGAGAATTTTCCTGACATGCCAAGAGATTCTGAAATTCAGATAGCAGACAGTTTCAGAACCCCAGCATGACTCAACCAGAATAAGACATCCCCCAGGCACATCATAATTAAGTTCACTAAAGTTAATATGAAGGAGAAATTTTGAAAGCAACCAGATGCAAGAAATCGATAACCTACAAGGGGAAGAATATTAGAATAACTGCAGATCTCTCTGATCAAAACTTTCAAGCTGGAAGAGAATGGTCATTGACTATTAATCTCCTAAAACAAAATAACTATCAACCTAGGATCTTGTATCCAGCTAAACTGAGTTTCATTTGTGATGGAGAAATTAAATACTTTAATGACATCCACATGTTGAAGAAATTTGCCATAACTAAAC
>CAUYON010028832.1:0-29686 GCA_963573935.1 Arctocebus calabarensis | reverse complement strand
TCATCCAATTTGTTGGAATATAATTGTTCACATTACTGTCATCTCTTATGATTTTTTTATTTACATGGTATAAATTGGAATAACTCCTCGCTTACTTTTTTTCTCAGTTTGGTCTTCTCTTTTTTCTTGGCTAAACATTTGTCAATTTTTCTTTCTGGTCACAATCTTAGTTTTGGGGTGGCTCCTGTGGCTCAGCGAGCAGGGCGCCGGCCCCATATACCGAAGGTGGCGGCTTCAAGCCCAGCCTCGGCCGAACTGCAAAACAAAAAAATAGCCGGGCGCTGTGGCGGGCGCCTGTAGTCCCAGCTACTCGGGAGGCTGAGGCAAGAGAATCGCTTGAGCCCAAGAGCTGGAGGTTACTGTGAGCAGTGTGACGCCACGGCACTCTACCCAGGGCGATAAAGTGAGACTCTGTCTCAACAAAACAAAACAAAACAAAACAAAAACTTAGTTTTGTTGAGCTTTGCATTCTATCTCTATTTCATTTATTACTGCTCTATTATCTTCTTCCTTCTGATATGGGGCTTATTTTGTTCTTCTTTTCCTACTTCTTTGATGTATAATATTAGGTCGTTTATTTAGGATCTTTTGTTTTATGATGCAGACATTTATTACAATAAATTTCCCTTTTAGAACTACTTTTGCTGTATCTTATTATTTTTAGTATATTGTGTTTCCATTTTTATTTGCTTTAAGTTATCTTTAAATATTGTTTTTAGCTTCTTTTTTTACCCAGTATATATTTAAAAGCATACTTTGCACATTTGTGCTTTGAGAGGCTGAGGCAGATAGATTACTTGAGCTTAGGAGTTCAGGACTGGTCTGTACAAGAGTGAGACTGTTTGTCTAAAAATAGCCAGGTGGTATGGTGAGTGCCTGTAGTCTCAGCTACTCAGGAGGTTGAGGCAGTAGGATCACTTGAGCCCAGGAGTTTGAGGTTGCCGTGAGCTATGATACTATAGTACTTAACTGAGGGTGAAAGTGAGACTGTCTCAAAAAGAAAAAAAGAAAAAAAAGCCTCGACACCTGTAACACAATGGTTATAGTGCCAGCCACATACACCCTAGCTCAAGTTCAAACCTGGCCTGTTCAGCTAACCCAATGGCAACTGCAATAACAATAACAACAACAAAAATAGCTGAGCGTTGTGGCAGGCACCTGTAGTCACAGCTACTTGGGAGGCCGAGGCAAGAGAATCGCTTAAAGATTTGCATCCTCAAACTCTTAAACCCAAGAGTTTGAGGATGCCACAGCACTCTACGGAGGGTGACATAGTGAAACTCTGTCTCAAAAAGAAAAAAACTGCACATTTGTAAATTTTATGGAATTCCTTTTATTATTAATTTCTAGTTTGATACTATCGTGGTCAAAAAAGATATGTGATTTTACTTCAACCTTTAAGTTGTTAAGACTTGTTTGTGCCCTAACATATAATCCATCTCAGAGAATGTTTTGTGTACACTGAAGAAGAATGTGTATTTTCTGCTATTGGATGGAATGTTCTAATAAATATGTGTTTAAGGTCAATTTAGTCTGAAGTGTAGTTTAAGTTCAACTCTGCTTTTTTTTTTTTTTTTTTAAACTGATTTTCTGTGTGGATAATTTGACCATTGTTGACAGTGTGGTATTGAAGTACCTTATTATTATTGGTAGGCATTTTCTCTCTGTATTCAATTAGATATTTTTTTATTGTTGAGGATTTTTTGAGGGTACAAAAAACCAGGTTACATTGATTGCATTAGTTAGGTAAAGTCCCTCTTATAGTCAATTAGATTTTAATTAAAATTATTCTTATAAAACAATTTTCCAATTATTATATTGTTAATATAAAACATTTGTCAAAACTTTGAAAAAGTACAATAAAGAAGGTATGAGGAAAAACATCTTTTTCAAAAAGAAAAATACAGCCAGGTAGAATAAATAATTTACTCATTTTGAAAATTTTGAGTAATTTATCCTACTTTATTTATTTTAATGTAATTATTATAATGAATACAAAATTTTTATTCTGCTTGTCTTCACTTAGCATAAGGTATATGTATCTCCATTGTGAAAATAGAGATTCATATAGTCAAAGAAAAATCACTAAAAACATTAGAAGAGTTTTTCTTATATATAAAATAGAGATGATTTGGACTAGATGGTACTTGTGAAGGGTAAGAGAAGGGTCTTACCTATATTAAATGTTGGAAATAGAGCCATTAGTACCTGCTGATGGATAAGATGTAGTCTGTATTTTAAAGAGAGGGATCAAAGAGGGCTCTTGTCTTTTAAGCTTAAATAACTGGGCGAATGTCACTCTCTGAGATAGGGAAACTTAGGGATGAGTAAAGGGCATAAAGAAATTAAAATTTTGCATGAGTCATGTTAAGATTGAGATGTCTTATAGATACCAGGTAGAGATGTCCGTTAGAAGTTGTGTATCCAAATATGGAGGTCAGGAAAGTTGTCAGCACTGAAATAAAAAACTTCCATAAGGAAATTAGATTTAATTTAGAAATATCATGTAAATATTAATTAAATATAAAGATCTATTTTTTCATTTTGAAGGAAAGGTAGATAAATACCATAGCTTCTTGGGAGGTCACCATTGTACATTTTTTTAAGAGTTAAAACTTAGTATTTTAAAGTGTCTACTATGTGCCAGGCACATTTTCAAATATTTTATGCTTATTAAAATGTCACTTAATCCTCGCAAATATATTCATAAATGAGTTAATTCTTATTATCACCGAAGAACACAACACGGCCAAGGCAGGATCACCTAGAGGGGTCTAAGTAATTAGATTTACCATTAGCCTGATTACTTAAATGTTTCTGTTAAACTTCCAGGGAAGAATATATAGTTTTCTCTTAAAAGTCACGTGCTCCCGAGGTTAACTCCTTTTATTCATAGGTGTAAAGTCTGAAGCCATCTTTTCCAATTTGGGACCAGTCACCCTTGCCTGACCACACGCAGGACTGGATACTATTTGCATCTGAGCTGGTGATGAGTTTGCTTAACTTTCCTGAGGCAAAGTTCATTACAAAGCCTCTCTATTCAGTTAATTTATGTGTTTTGAGGAAGATGTAAAAACAAACTCAAACATTTTTTAATTAAAAAAGACACTAGAAGTTTATATTGAGTACCTTTAGGTTTTTTTTGTTGTTTGTTTGTTTGTTTTATCTTGCCCTTTGAGAAGACAACTCTTGCCCTGCTTTAGGTTGTCTGATTATCAAAGGCAAAATCCTGGTCTGCATAGATCACAGTTATTTCCAGTTTGGCGATATGTATTAAACTGTGTGCTAATGTAGAACAGGTAAAACATGACACTCTATATTACAACAATCTACATATACATCAGTCAAATGCCATTGCTTAGATAGGACTCTGGTTACGAAATTTCTGCAGAAGTTAAATGAACATATTACAATGCATTCAATTTAGTTTAACTTTGAAAAATATAAACAAAAATTGACCATCAGAGATACTAAGATTTCAGTGTGCTACTACACACACAGTCTTACAAGGGATCTGACTCATATTCTTGCTTTTTGGCAGTGTTGGTAATTTATATGCATAAATGAAGAATGGAATATGAGATCTAGGAGTGAGGCTGACTAAAGTGAATCATGATTCTGACATTTTGTACTCTGGCTTGCTGTTAAAGTCAGACATGATAGAATGATGAGTAATTTGTAAAATCACACCTTAGGGGAACCTATCGTATTAGAGATCATTACACTTGTAGAAAGAAAAAAAAACCCAAATATATAGAATGAGGAAGAATTGACTTTCAGTTTGGTTCTACTCGTGGATTTTTTTCCTTATTCATTTATATTGTAGGTGTCTATTATAGACATCCATACTGAGCTCTGCAATTTCACATTTTGTATGATGCATGAATGGAATTGCTGGTGTTTCCTCTTAACACTGTATGAAATACAGAGCAAACAAGCAATTTGCAAAGGATTGCTTTGTAAAGCTGCAAGGGATAAAGCAATGACCACAGAAACTGATTAGCTCAGAATGGGTTCTCTGATGAGGACATGATTACTAACTTCAAGCTTTATGATTCTTTGCTTGAAATGCCACTGATTTTCTACAACCTATTTAAGGAATGGATTTAAAGTGGAAGAGCAGGCACTGGCCCAGAAGTCATGTGTGTATCTTCTACTCCTGCTCATTCTCTAACTTAGTACATTGCATAATATTTTGGCCTCGGTTTTCCTGTATATGAAATAGAGATGAGGTGGCTGTCATTTCTCAAGCAGTGTGGTTATGATGATAAAACGAAAGAATACATGGAAATCAGAGACACAGTATAGTTATACAAATGTTATTATAGTTTATCTTTAACCACTTAGATCTACACAAGGCAAATAAAATATTTTAATACTGAATAAAAAAGCTCAAATGAATATTTTAAAATAGCAGTCTATTTCCAAAAGACAATTTTAAATTTTATATTTTTTAAGAAATTGTCCATTTATAGAAGTACAGCTGAGTATTGGTTTCTTTGTATGCTAAGTTTGCAAAGAGTTAATGAAGCAAAAGCAACTCTCAGTTTAGAGCTTTTTAAAAAAAGACAGACGATTCTTATAGGAATATGGGAAAATATTTGTGAATGGTTTATGTTAATTCTGAGGTCTGCATATTTCAAAACTTCTTGGTTATTAATTCAGATTTACTGAACACCTTACCAGCTATACCAAGCATTACTATTCAAGGTGGATAAGCAGAAAGCTTGTCTTCGAACAAAGCAAAACAAGATAAAACAAAACAAAAAGCCAAAAAAGTAGAAAACTTGTCATGCTGGACCCTTAGTCGAGGGCAACAAACTGCTCTTTTGCTTAATATCTTTATAAACATAGGCACATTGCTCATTTATTCATTTGCTTAACAACATCAAGTTTTCGCTGAACAACTGCTATGTGCTGGGGAAGTGGGAACAGAGCAGAAATAGAATAAGGTAAAATTGTTTTTCATGGAGCTTATATCCTGCTAATGAAGACAGACAATGAAGCAGAGGATGAGCCAGCCAGGTTAACACCAGGATGAAAGAATGTTGCCATCAGACAAGACAGCCATCGCAAAGCCATTGAGAAGAAGCATGCTTACAATTTTCAGCCCATCAGGCTAAGCTCTGAATCACTACACCAACTTAGAGGTGGGCAGAAAGTGATGTCTACAGTACCATATCTGTTGAACGCATGTGGTATCTATGAGTTTCAAAGTATCCTCTTTTTAAGCCTTAATTTTGCTCAAAAATTGTTTTCTGTGCTGTGTCTTCATTTTTTAGTGGTATCTGAAAACAAAGTAACCACACAAGTTTTAAAAGGGTGAAAACTTCATGAAGATGATACAGAAGGAACAATGTCCCTAAAAAAAAAAAAAAAGAAGATGACCCTTTAGCATTCTTTTCACCTCTACCAAGACTCTTCTTCCTTTGGCTGCTGCCTCTTAAAAAAAATACCAAATTGTATATATTGTATTCGTTTACTTTAATGATTTATTATTTATATTAACTTGTTTTCCTTATTCAATTACTGTATTTTCCTAACTGAAAATTATTTGAGTTTCTTTGGTTGAGATACAGAACATCCTAATAGTTACCATTAAAATTTTTTTTTTAAATGTCAGCAATCTTTCACTTACAGCAGAGTGTTAATAAACTAAGTTCATTAGACTAGGGAGTGCTATGTTGAGATGAGAAGCCAGGAGAGTCAATAATTGAATAAAGTCATTCTGTTTAAAGTTGACCTGCTCTTTGCAATTCAAGATACAGTGGCAAATAGCAATTTCCTTTGCTAATAATAAGTAATGAGAATGGTGGAAATAACTGCAAAGTTTCTGCCTTTAAGGGCACACCATCATGGCTACTTAGCAAGACACAACGGAAATAAACTTTTATCACAAGCCAGGGTAGAGTTAGAAGAGAAAACTTTTGAGGATTTAGTTTTGGTTGAAAAATATATATATGTATATATAAAATAAATATACATATATATAATGTATATTTAAAGATAGGCTTTCTTCAGTATCTTCAAATATTCCCTTTCCTTCATATTGCAATATATGTTCATAGGTTCTTTGTTTTCTCCTTCCTGTTTTTTTTTTAATCTTTGAATGTGGCTGACATAGTCAGGATAAGTGTTTCTTTATATTCATCTTACATAGAATATTCTTATCCTCTTTCACTATTTCTCTGCTGGATTCAACTTTGAAAATTTCAGTGTGGTTCCCAGCAGATATTTATGGAAAGCATAGTTAGTGGATAGAACTGGCGTTTTGTTTGGCTCCTATTGTCCTATCAACAGAGACCTGCAAATCTTCTTTGGAGAATGTGGGACACAGAGATACCTACTCCCCATGGGGAGTTAGAATGGGTTTCAGGGTAGAAGCAGAGAAGCAGCTCCAATGACACAGTAAGTGGTCTTACTGACCCTGTAGCAGCAGGAGTCTCTTTTTTCTCCTACTCTAGCACCCTACACACTCCCGATAAAATGTTCCCTGTCTTTTCATAAACTCGTGGGCCATTTGTAAGTCTTCTTTAAAGAAATGTCTATTCATTTTGTAAGCTCACTTTCACTAAAACCTTACTTTTGTTTAAGGAACACATTTAATTATATAACTTTGGACGGATTTGAATTCTTCAGTTTCTTTTCCTGATATACTCAGAAAGTAAATAAAACCCTTTCCTTGTAAGAAAAATGGAAAACAAGAAATATCTTTTAAAGTCTTTATTCTGCATTTTAATCAGAATAATTTTTTTTTTTGCCATTGAGTTGTAAGAGTTCCTTATGTATTTTCAAAATTAACTCCCTGTCTGACATATGGTTTGCAAATATTTTCTCCCATTCCACAGGTTGCCTTTCTCGTCCAATGTCTGTTTCCTTTATTGTGCAGAACAAGCGTTTTGGTTTTATTTAGTCTCATTTGTCTGTTTTGCTTTGTTGTCTATATCTTTGGTGTCATATTCATGAAAGTATTGGCAAGAGCAATATCGTGAGGCTTTTCCTCTATGTTTTTCTTCCAGGAGTTTTACAGTTTCAGGTCTTAAACTTAAGTCTTTAATTCACTGTCAGTTAATATGTGTGTCTGGTGTAAGATGAACCCAGTTTAGTTCTTTTGCATATACCGTTTGCCAACACCATCTGTTGAAAAGATTATCATTTCTCCTTGTGTCGTCTGGGTATTTTTATTGCAGATTGGTTGGCTCTATATGCATGGATTTATTTCTGGGATATCTATTCTGTACCATTAGGGCGTATATCTTTTTCTATGATAGTATTGATATCTTTTTCTATGATAGTATTGATGCAGGACAAGGTGGCCCCATGACCTGCCACCTTAGCCCTGGTGGTGCTGGTGCTGTGGCAGATGGAGGAACCAGCTTGCTGGAAGGGCCAGACACCTGTGGGGGAGACTTTGGGGCACCTTGCTGTCTCCTCCTTGTGACTGGTCAATAGCATGTAAGTTTCCAGGGCTTGAGCCTTCATTGGACAGCTGGCCATAACTGACAAAGATGCAGGCCCTAAGAAGGCAAAACAACCCCAGGGGACTATATAAATCCTTGAGCAGAGAGTTCAAAAACAGACCTGGATGGACCTCGGAGAGGGAGCAGGAGAGCTTGTTCTTCCCCTCCTGAGTTCTCTCTGCCAGTAGGTTTGGTTTTAGTAGTTGTTGTAATTTTGTTTCTGTAAACAAATCCTGCCTTACCACTACTCCTGTGGCCCATGGGTTCCTTCTTCTAATTGCTGAGACCAAGAACCTGAAACTCCGGTATCAGTATTATTCTGCTTTAATTACTGTCACTTTATAATATATTGTGATACAAGGAAATATGATGCTGCCAGCTTTGCTCTTTATGAAATATTACTTCACTCCTGTTAGCATAACTATTATCACAAAATAAAAGACAATGTGTATGGTTGAGGATGTAGAGAAATTAGAACTTTTTACACCATTGTGGGAGGGCAAAATGGTGAAGTCACTAGTGAAAACATTTTGGAGGGTTCTAAAAAATTAACAATAGGACTACCACACAATCTAGGAGTTCTACCCTGGGTGTTTATCCAAAAGAATTGAAACTAGGATTTTGAAGAGATATTACCTCTGCAAAGTTCATTGCAGCACTATTCAGATTAGTCAAAACATAGAAACAGTCCACCAAAAAATGTCCGTCAACAAAAAGAATGGATAAAGAAAAAGTAGTATACACAGACAACACAATATTAGCCAGCCATTAAAAGAAGGAAATTCTGTAATATGTGAAAACATGGATAAACTTGAGGACATTATGCTGAGTGATATAAGCTAGTCACAAGATAAATACTGCATAGTTCCATTTACGGGAGATATGTAAAATAGTCACACAGATAATCAGAGTAGAACTGTGGTTACCAGGGGCTAGGGAAAGGGGGAACTGGAAATTACTAAGCAATGAACATAGCTCAGTTAGATAAGAAGGATAAATTTTAGAGCTCTGCTGTACAACATTGTCCCTAGAGTTGTTAATTCTATACACTTAAAAATGTGTTAAGAGGTGGTCCTTATGTTAACTGATACTATTGCAATAAAACGAAGTTTTAAAAAAATGCTCCCTGTCACTACTTTGCCTTTTCCTGCAACACACAATAGTGCTTTTCCTTTCTACATTTCCTTCTCTTTTCTTCTTTCCTCTCACAACCCCCATCTCTGCCTTTATATTTGTATTTATGTCTCTTTCTTATATCTACCATTATCTATCACACTCCAAATGTTTAAGAGGCAGTTTATTTATTTATTTATTTATTTATTTATTCATTCATTTGAGACAGAATCTCATCATGTCACCCTCAGTAGAGTGCTATGGCATCACAGCTCACAGCAACCTCCAATCTTGGGCTTAAGCCATTCTCTTGCCTCAGCCTCCCAAGTAGCTGAGACTACAGACACCTGCCACAATGCCCAGCTACTTCTGTTGCACTTTTCACTGTTGTTTAGGAGGCCCAGGCTGGGTTTGAACCCTCCTGCTTCGGTGTATGTGGCCAGCCTCCTAGCCACTGAGCTACAGGCACTGAATCAAGAAACAGTCTTTCTAAGCCACGGGCAGAGCTTTTCTATTGGACTCTGTTGGGTCAACTGGTTCTACCATGCCCTGACTTAATCTGTTATGCCAAGGAAGTGGGATAAAATCATATGAAGCATTGTAATCCAAGTGTAAAAATTCTTTTCTGGTCATTTGTTCAGAAAAAAAAAAAAGCTTTGGCATAGGAAGAATTTAAAGGGTTTTATACACAATAATCTCTCTCTCTCTCTTGTCTCCAAAATTCTCCTGTTTCTGTCATTTCTCAAAGAATACCTAGATCACAGAGAAAATGATGTAACATTGTTCCTCCTCATTTACTTACTACTTAATTGTATAGTGGAGATATAGTCTCTAAGTGGAGATAGAAATTGCTATGCTATTCAAATTAGATGAAGTGATATGCATGACTCTCTCTTATTCATAGCATAATTCCCACATAGTTGAGGTATGGGTGGATAATTTAAGATGTAATTTGCTTTTAAACCCCAAAGCTTGGAAAGATACTAAAAATGATTCACAATTTTTTTTAATTCATTGTAAAACAATCTATTATGACCATAAGGGTAGATTGCATGTATTCTAGTGACTAATCCATTCTTAATGATAAACTTAAATTATCCAAGTACTGTTATCTGGAATGTCTTCATTCTTATCTTACTCTGCTATTAATAGATAATCTTTTTTAACTTTGAAAAAAAATTTTTTTTTAACTTTGAAAATTTTTATAGATGGCATAATGAATATTCTGGTCAAAAGTCTCTTTTAGTCTATTCTCAGATGTGCATGGATGTCTAACTCCAAATTTATAAACTCTAATGATTTAGGACCAAATATGTAACATAAACAAATAAAGTAGGCAGAGTATCATATATGTGGAGTAATCAGAACAAGGACCAAGTCAGAAATATATGCCATGTCTAAAATTCCAAAATGAATAGTTGTACTTCTCAAAACCTTGTGACAAAAAGAATGCTTTTATGAGTCACATTGGACTTGGGATTGCCATGTTGTAACATCTGCATGTTTTTCTACTGTTTTTTTATTATTATTATTACTCTGTTTTTATTTTTTTTCAAATAACTCATCTGGTAAGAGAAGAAGTAATAGCTAAATATAGTCCAAGGTAAGACAGAATTTCTTAATACTCATTTAATTTAAGAAGAGCAGATCTGAGAAAAGAAAAATGGTATAAGAGAGAAGAGGAATAATGAATTAAGTGAAAGACTTGGAGGAAACTTTTGGAGATGGAAAAGTCAACATTATGTAAGATAAGCAAATTCTTTTCTTCAGAGCTTAAAACCTAACACTGAGATTCAGTGAACTTTTCACATCTCAAGACTTTGCTCAAAACTAATCTCAATAGGGCCTCCTATGATCAGCTATCTTCATATTGCAAAGGGCTTGCCCCTCCTGATCCCTAATCTCGCTTCATTTTTCTACTTTGCTTTAGACTTAACATTAGCCCATGACGCTGACCAACAATCCCAATATATATAGTAATATAATAATAACATATGTGTGTATGTCTTGTTAGTTGCTTACTGTCCATCTTTCTTGCTAAGGTGTAAGTTACATGAGGGCAGACATCTTTGTCAATTGTATCCTTTAATGTATCCCAAGGTTGTAGACTAGACCTTGAAACATGGTAGATGCTCAATAAACATTTCTTGAGTGAATAAAGAAAATGTAACTGGGCAAAGGCATGAATAATTATAAATAGAAAATTTACTGTTAAGTGACTTTATATTCTTGCAAAACAAGAAGAAAGATTATAAGTTTAAAGAAAAGGGACTCAAGAGTCTTTGAGTAAAATGGTTCAGTTACTACTAACTTGAGACCCTAAAAGCACAAACAGAATATTATCTGCTATGCTTCATTCAAACACTGTCTGCAGATAGACACTAATTTGGCAATGATCAGCTCGGGTCTGTGAGATCTAACAGTACTGTGCCAAAGGAATCATGTACCTAAATTGAACTAAAATAGTTGATTAGTGGATTGGAAGTGGTCCATGGATGGGGAATACTGACAATGATCAAAGCACTGATATATTATACGGTGTTAAGAAAGGAAGTAAAGCCAATATAAGGCACTACCTTGGGAGAAAATGAGCACACAACTCATTTATTAAGCACACAGAAATATCGGAGAGACATTACATAAGTATACTTATGAATAGACATAAGAATATTGTGGTTACAGTAGCCAGCCTATGGTGAAAGCAAGTTCTATGAGAGTACAGGGTTTTAGAGCATTTAAATGCATTAAATGCATTTAAATGTTTAGAGCATTGCTGTATACCCAGAAGTACTAGGTGCCTAGTAAGTGCTTAATGTATGCTTATGGAATGAATGGTGAGGTCTAGGATATGATTATGAGAATAGGTTCCTATGGAGGAATGGTAAGAATATCAATGATCAAATTGCTAAAAATTTACACCTAGCCCTAGATGAGGGGGGGATAAAGATAGGGAGAAAAACTGAAGGCCAGACATTAAAGATATTAAATAGCAAAGTCATGAGGCCAGGAAATCTGCACATGGCAGGTTGAGTGGATGTTGGACGGTATAAATTTTGAAAGGAGAAGTATTTTCTGTATGATATTTCTTCATGAAATGATCTTGAAGTGATAAAACCTATTTGATATACGCTAATACTTCCTCTGATGCCTGAAATACAAGGATATGGCTGATGGAATAAATTCTTCTCCAAAATATTTGAACACGAAAACGTTAAATTTGGTTTCATTTCTTTCTTTCTTTTTTTTTTTTTTTAGGACAAAGGGGTTAGAAGTATATAGAAGATTGTTTCTATAAACAATCTAAAGTGTAAAAAGATGGATAGGCAATGGAGCAGTTCTAGAGGGGCAATGGGAAACTGCTGGGAAGAAGACTGCAGAGGGTAGTAAGAGGAAATTACATGGGGAGCGATTCTCCTGATGATAAACTGTGATAAGCACGTCAGCCCTTACAGTGCTTATTCTGCAAGAGCAATGTTCAGTGCTTTGAGGGAATTCCAACTGTATTTTAGAGGCATTAGTATTTATGATTTGTAACTAAAACAAAGCTGTTGCTGTGCTCTGAGCGTATCGCTATAATTCATATTTATTGAGCATCATTATAAATAATCCATTACACTATCAAGTTTAATTCTTATCCTATGGGGTGGCTACTATCATTTTCCACAAACAGAGGCTCAGGGAGGGAGAGTTAACTTGCCCAAAGCCACAGATAGCAAGCGGATGACTTGGAACTTATAGGCAGTTTGAATTCAGAGCTCTTATTTTTATTTTTATTATTTTTTTAAATACAGAGTCTCACTGGGTACAGTATCATGGCATCATAGCTCACACCTCAAACTACTGAGCTCAGGTGATCCTTTGACTCAGCTTCTGAAGTAGATGAGGATACAGATGCCTGCCACCATGTCTGGCTAGTTTTAGTAGAGATAGTCTCCCTCTTACTCAGGCTGATGTGGAACTCCTGAGCTCAAGCCATCCACCCATCTCCACCTCCCAGAGTTCTAGGATTCAGGAGTGAGACACGGCACACAGAGACCCTATTTTTAACCACAGATATATCTACAGTGCTTGAAATTCCAATGTTCCTCATATCTTAATATAATATAGCATCCCCCTCTTAATTTAATTCCATGTTTTCAGTGTATTAGAATGTGTTCCCAGAGCATCTGACACTGCCAGGCTCACTCAAGCACAACTCCCAGAAACATAAACAAACTGTAAGCTAACACTCAATTTTGAAAACATGTGTTGAGGCTACAAAATAGAAACCCTAAATCATTGGAAGTTTCACTGGTGCAAATATATATATGAAAAAACTTCACTGAGAACAGTGAAAAAAATTCTAGTTTGTTATACTCTATTGGAATTAGAGAAGAAGGTAAGGAAGAGAACTGATCTTTATAACTTTACTATACATTTTCAGACATAATTCATGATAATAAGCTAATGGAATTCCCATAACAGTTTTGTGAGGTGTGTATATAGACGAGGAAGCTGAGTTTCAAAAATGGTAAGGTCACACAGAAATCAAGTGGCAGTTCTGGGATTTTTTAAATCAAGTGCAAAATATTCTAAGCCCTTCATTTTCTTCCCCTCTCCAATGTTTCCCCATAGGAATGTTACTCAGTTGGAAGAATGTAATCCCGTTCCATTTTGTGATAAATTCTACATCAATAAAAGGGTTAAAGATTAACTCTTTAAACACTGAGTTGTCATGTTGTTTGAAAAGGCATGGTGGAACAAATTTATTGAGCTTTGTTTATGACGCCTCAAAAAAAATCCATTATGGGTAATTTATTGATACAATTCAATGTATTCCATTTTACTTTATATTATGATGATTTAATTAAAATCAGCCCATAGATTACTCATTGTACTAACAACTGGATCCATATTGGTATTTGATGTAGGAATTGAATCAAAATATTGAAAATGTTTAATAAATTCAGAGTAGTAGATTTATATATGTGTGTGTGTTGTTTGGGATTCATTGAGGGTATAAAGAATTAGGTTACCCTGATATCCTTGTGTCCTGCCCCCAAGTGGTATGCGATACACTGTGAGGCCCCTTCCAAAACCCCTCCAGAGTAGTATGTTTTTAATTTTCCAAAATATTGATCCACTCTCAGAAATGAAAATTGTGTCTAGGATACCCACTTCTTGTAAGAAGAGTGTAGATAGAGCTCTTTTTTCCCTTTAGGTAGTAATATCCAAATCTGATATATTTGATGAAGATTTATCATACTTAGTCAAGTTTATAGCACTCAGAACATGATAGAGTGAATTTATAGAAAGAGTTTACTTATCCACATATTAATGTATTTTAGTGTTAGTCCTATAATACTCTATTTACTGCGTATAGAAAACAAAGTGTATGCCAGTCAGGTTGCAGAAATCCTTGGTGATATTGATTTGATATAACAATTATAGTCATTCTGTTGCATCTTTGGAGCAATATAGAATATTACTTGTTCTACATTATAGGTTCAGAGAGTGAGCAGGTATACTCAAATACAAAGCCATATTGTGATATTATTGTAATTTTTTTCTATAAGTATGACATTTTCAGTGAGTTGTAATATTTTTACCCAAAATTGGATTCTTGGAGAACCCAAAATAAATAGCACGTGAACACCAGTGATATTTATATGCAAAATGGCCTTAATTAGTACAGCCCTAAAGAGTGTAATTTGAAGAGTACTCAGCATTATAACTTTCTTTAAGATAGTTTTTCTGCTTAAGACCCTGAATACCATGATAAAAGATACTTGCTATCTGTGAAAGATGACGTACTGCCTTCAAAATGGAATTCAACTGTGTTTATGTATTATGTTTAGTTGTAGTAAGGTCCTATTGCACCTAAATTACAGGGCTCAGAGAATTGCAATAGGTGATATAATGAAGCTAAACATTTAAAAACTACTCTTTCTCCATGTTTAGGATATAACACAATTTTATATACATCTCCTAAAAAAATCTGCTCTGTTCTCCAGAAAATATCTTTAAATAATTGCTTCATTCTTCTTTTCATGTTACTTTTAATTGAAGAAACTACTGTGCAGAGTATAATAGTGTGCATTTAGACTAAATGCATTGAAATTATTCTTAGTTTTATTTATAAAGAAAACTTCTGGACTGTGTTCTCCGTGGGTAAAGCTTTTGAAGAGCCCAGCACTGTGATCAGGTTCACAGTGAACGCCTGATTGACCACTTTAGTGCCCAGTTAGTGAAAGAGTTGACTAGAATCCTCTTATTTTCTGCACAGGCTTTTAAAATGACAATTTAGATGTTTTGTTTCCTAATATACTTGAAATTGTCAATATACGAATGTTCTATATATTTTTTAATAGACTGACTATTTAATAAACAAAACATAATTAAAGTTTGCATGTGGTTTCATATAAAAGAGATGAGTTTATTGTGCTATATTGTTCGCAAGAAACTTTTTATGGATTAAAGAAAGGGAAATACAGTAATTACATATCCTGTGTCAGACAGGGCTATGTTTAATTTTAAAGTCCTTTGTCGACTTAGAAAGGATAGTGTAGATAGTCATTATATGCTCCTGGTCTAGTGTGGGAATGTTCAGAGGTATTTTGTGTTCAAGGAAGAACCATCTTTATAGCAGGATAAGTAAGGCAAGATTTCATTAGGATCTTCATTGCCATATTCAATACTTTCACACTTACTTTGCATTTAGTTACCATTTTCATTTAAATGCTTCCTCTTTCCCTTCAAAACTCCTTCCTGAAATCTCATCAACCAAATGAGTTTTGTTCCTGGGCTGAGTAGGAAAGAAAAAGAAAAAGCTTCATACATTTATTCATTTTATTTCCTCCAGATTGTATTCACTGAGTAGATGCCATTGTCAGATGCTAAGAACACTGAGATTAACCAGGCGTGTGTTTGTATTCAGAAGTTCTCAGGGTGGTGAAGAGAGACAGACCAGAAAACCAAAGATGACAACACAGTGCGATAAGAAGTATAACAGAGACTTGCACAATCTGGGCTCTCCTAACAGCCTAATGAGAGGCTGGTGGAGTCAAGGTGTGGTAATGCATTTCCTGGAAAGCTTCCAAGTGGAAGTGAAGTGTGAATAGTGTTGAAGAATAATGACAAGGTGATCAGCAAGGGAAGATGTTTCAAAGAGGGGGATCAGAAAATTCAAAGAGATGGAACTATGAACAAGCACAGCATATTCAAGGACTTGAAGTAGTACAGGACTGAATGTAGGGGGCTTTAGAGAAACAGATATGCCTGAAAACATGGGACAGAGCAGATAACGATGGGGCTTCTGCATCATGCTTAGTCTGTAAATATCACATAAAGTGCCATGGGAAAACATCAATGGATCTTAAGCAGAGAAGGTGGGAGTCCAAGTATGGAAAGCTTATTCTAGCTTAAGTATGGAGAGAGAGAAGAGGCCAGAATGGAAACAAAATTATCTGGCAGAATGTCATAGTGATATTTTGTTCTACAAGGGCAAAAAGGAGACAAAATAGGGACAGACACAGTGGCTAATGCCTGTAATCCTAACACTGTGGGAAGCTGAGGCAGGTGGATCGCTTGAACTCAGGAGTTTGAGACCAGCTTAAGCAAGAGTGAGACTCCTATTTTTCTCTGATAAAAGTAGAAACACTAGCTGGGCATGCTGGTGCATGCCTGTAGTATCAGCTACTTGGGAGGTTGATGTAGAAGGATTGCTTAAGCCCAGGAATTTGAGGTTGCTGTGAGCTGTGATGGTGCCACAACACTCTTCCCAATGCGACAGAGTGAGACTCTAAAAATAAATAATAAATAAAACAAGGAAAGACAAAATAGCTGCCACATGAAGAGTTAAGCAGTATTTTATTACTAACTGATGTGGAGGCAAAGGGGGAGAAGGTTTTCTAAAATATGGCCCTGTTTTTTATTTTGGACTTTGATTGGCAAGATAATGATATCGGTAGAATGAACAGGTTTGTTGAAGACTGCAGAAAGGATAGAGTTCAACATCGCACTTGTTGATTCTCACTGTCCTTAGGACATTTCACCCAATAGCTAAGAATATAAGGAAGAGAAAGGCTCAGTGGGTAAGGATATATGCTGTGGATTTAAATTTCCTGGATTTGAAATATAGATCTACTATTTACAGGCTAGGGTGTACTTGGGAAAGTACCTACCCTTTATAAGCTTCAATTTCCTCTCCTATAAGCAATTGTTATAAAGATTAAATTTAACATTTCATAGAAAATACGTGCCAATGATCAATAGATTTTGCTACTGTTACCATTACCATAAAAATAGGCAGTTGTACATCTTGAGCTCAAGAGAAATGAGTCCACTGGAGAGGGGATTTAGAGGTGTGGCCTTGATAATCTTTAGTATATGAATGATTTTCCAATCCAGCTATTTACTATCTCACTTATATCATAAAATAATTGCTTTACGACCATCACAACATTCCTGGGTCTTCACATTAGCTGTGCACCTCTTCTGGTATAGCTGGGTTAACGTTTGTTCTTGCCATCAGCTGTGGATTGTGATTTTTGGTCCAGGGGCTCTTGAATGTTTGAAGGTTGACTGTTCTCAGCTCTTTTTCATGTGTGTCTCAAATTCCTCCATCCCATCTCAGTATGTTCCTGTTCCTGTAGGGGCAGAGGTATAAGAGCAGATAAGCTCCATGGTGCACAAAAATAAACACATATTTATCAAGCCTCTACTCATATTGATTGTTAATATCCCTTTAGCCATAAAAATTCACATGATTGATTTCAGGGGCAGGGACTACAGTGTTAGAGAGAAAGGGACATAGACATGGGATTTGGAACACCCCTTTATTTATTGATCCATTCCGACCATTAAGTAAAATTAGAATTTTTTCCTTTTATAAACGTGACTCTTTCTAATGTGTGATTTCTTCTTACCCACCTCCACCTGATTAGTCTGATTAGTGTGTGTTATTAGCCTTTTGTGTATGATGTGGAAGGTTTCTGAATCAGATTTCTAATGTAAAGCCAGTGTAAGATATACTCTTTGAAAAGAAACACTCAAAACAGTATTCTGATTAAAAATGAATAATTGAATAATTCATTCCTTATAGACTTAGCATTTGTGATCTTCTGGGTCCTGTTTTAGATGCTAAGAACAGTAGTGAACAAGAGACATGTTTCTTTATCTTAGGTATTAATACATATGTTCTAGTAGGGGAAACAGACAATAAACAAGTGACAAAATAACCTAGACAATATTTTAAGAGCATGATAGTATATGAGAAAACTAAAGCAGAATGAGATCATTTAAATCAATAAAAGAACTATTTGAAGTGGTGGAAACATTAGACGAGGAAGGTAGAAAAGGCTTCCGCAACAAGATGGGTTTTGTTTGAGCTGAGATATCCACAATCAGACATCAGCGGTGCAGAGGTCTGATCCTAGGTTAAGAATATTCTAGATGGAAGGAATAAAAAGTCCTAAATGCCTGAGTTGAAAATAAACTTAGTTCAATGGAATCTCAGAAGGCCAGTCAGATTTGCTGAAACATAATAAATAACATGAGATGAGAAAGGGCCCGATGTCCGACCCTGAGAGTGCCTTGGTAACATTTGGAGTTTATTTCAAATACGAGCGGAAGCCTTTGGAGTGTTGTGATCAGGACAGGGACCTGCTGGGACTTTTGAGCAGTGGAGATCACAGAGCCAGCCTGGTGACTATCCTTTTCCTTCTAGGCACAGAGCTGTTTATCACCCAAAGCAGAGGACATTTTCTGTCTTCTACAGATGAACTCCATTGATAAGTCCTTTTCAGGATTATAATTTGGTTTCTCAAACCATTTAGACAAATTAAGGTATTATCACCATTTCAGTTAGTTTTCACAAATTAATTCTTTTGTCCAAATCTCTTTCCCACCAGACACCTCCCAGTGTTTGTCTTTGCTCTGTCACCTGGAGAGCATGAATCCGTGTATGTGGCTCACAGGAAAGTGGAGGACAAGGAAAGCTTTTCTAGCTGGTGTATGTTCCCGGCCAGACCTGGGCGCTGGTGTCCTGCCTGCTGCTCTCTTCTGCAGTATATTTGAAAAGCTCAGCACCCACAGCACCCCCCTCCCATCTGGAAATCGCGCCCTCAGCCCCCTCCTTCCATATCTGGTCTCCTCTTCATCGTGGCTGATAAGGCCCATTGGCCCCCCTGAGAGGTCCCTGGGGTGGGAGTGAGGGTGGTGACTTGCTCTCAACCAGGGTCTACGCTGGCTCCCAGGATACTAAGCAACGAATTAATTTCACACGAACAGTAACAGTTTCTTTCCAAGAAACAAGCGTTGCTCTGTGCAGGTTGGCTGTGACTTTCTGCCTTCCTTCTATGCTTCTCTCCAGGACTTTAGCAGCTTCCCCTGTGCTGGTAGAACTACAATGGCAAACTACCCTTAGTTCATGTATTTAGAACCATTCTCTGACTCTAATTCAAGAAAATTTCTCGGCTCAGCGCCTGTGGCTCAATGGGCTAAGGCGCCAGCCATGTACACCTGAGCTTGAGGGTTCAAATCCAGCCTGGGCCCGCCAAACAACAATGACGGCTGCAACCAAAAAATGGCTGGGCGTTGTGGCGGGCGCCTGTAGTCCCAGTTAGTTGGGAGGTGGAGGCAGGAGACTCGCTTGAGCTCAGGAATTGGAGGTTGCTGTTAGCTGTGATGTCACAGCACTCTATCCAGGGTGACAGCTTGAGGCTCTGTCTCAAAAAAAAAAAAAAGAAAATTTCTCTAGGGGTTGGGAATACATTTTAGGGAAGATGCACACATGAACCAGACCATTCAAGGAAAAAACCAAACCATCATAAAGAAATATAAATACTAACAAAGCTATGGTCTGAATGTATATCCTCCCCTCCCCCAAAGTCAATTGTTGATACCTAATCCCCAGTGTAATAGTACTAAGAGGTGTGGCCTTTGGGAAGTGATTATGTCATGACGTCCAAGCCCTTATGAATAGGATTAGTGTCCTTTGAAAAGAGGTCAGAGGAAGCATGTTTGCCCTTGTACCTTGTGAGGACACACGAATGGCACCATCTACAAAGCAGAGGGCGACCCCCCCCCCACATCCAGTCTGCTGATGTCTTGGTCTTAGACTTCCCAGTCTTAAGAGTTATGAGAAGTCAATGTTTGTGGTTTATAAATTATGCAGGCCAAGGTGTTTTGTTACAGCAGTCTGAATGGACTGAGATACCTCCCCCAAGGGAAAATGTAAAAAATTCTTATGCTTTAAAAATATTCTAGAAAATATCCTCTCTTCCATCCACATTCTTTTAATCAGTCTCTTCCTAAAGGTGAGTGAGAACCAAAGCATTACGTTTATCTGGTTTCATTCATTGTTCCCATCTTTACCCTGTTTCAGTTCGATGTTGTCCATATCTAAATTAAATTTAGGCATTTACATTCTATTTTCAGTGAAAACTAGTCTAGAAATTGCCACGAGAAAAAGAATGCAGGTATCAAATTATTGCCACAGAAAAATACTTCATATGTCATTCGATTACATAAGATTTATAAAGGATAGCTTTTTATAAAGTGGAGCTCAGAGAGGATGGAAGTTAGCTGTACAGAAAAGAGGAGAGGAATTAAGAGGACATTATAGAAAATTAAGTAAGATATTACATTGAACTAATTAAAACTCTCTTGTATTTCCTTCCATAGAGTGCCTAGCCAAAATTGGGTACATTGTAGGCGCTGAACATTTCTTGTTTATTGTTTATCACTTTCGAGGACACATCTGGCTCTTATGTAAGCCTTGGGTATACACCGAAGACAACAGCAAGGAACTGTGATGGAAAAAAGTTTACTGAAAACTGCATTTTAAAAGTATCTGAAACATTAACTTTGTTTCAGTTATACAATGTAAGTAAAAATAATAATGTGAACTTGTTTTAATCATAGCCTTTCTCCTTAAGCCTTTGAAATTTCTGACTAGGCACTTAATGGCTAGATTTTATTATTCATGTAAATAGGGTATAAAATCTGAAACAGAATGATATGAAATGTAGAATCTTAAGGTATATACTTATTAACACTTAGCTAGTTAGCAACTTTAAATACATGGATTTAATGCACTGGTATGATCTAAAGTTTTGTGTCCCCTCCTCCAAATTTATATGTTGAAATCTTAAACTTCAAGTGATCAGATTAGGAGGTGGTTATGTCAGGAGGATGGAACACTCATGAATTGGTTTAGTTCCCGGTCATAAGAGACCCCAGAGAGACCACTGTCACTTGAAGTTACAGCCAGAAACTGCTAAGAGGAAACAGGCCCTCATAGACTTTGGATTTGTTGAAACCTAGATCCTGGACGTCTAGCCTCCAGCACCATAAGAAATAAATTTCTATTCTTTTATTTTTTTAGACAGGCTCACTCTCACTCTGTTGCCTAAGCTAGAGTGCCATTGAATCAGCCCAGGTCACAGCAATCCCAAACTCCTGGCTAACGTGATCCTCCTGCCTCAACTTCTTCAGTAGCTGGGACTACAGGCACCACTAATTTTTCTATTTTTAGTAGAAACAAGGTTCCACACTTGCTCTAGCTGGTCCTAAGCTCAAGGATCCACCCGCCTCAGCCTTCCAGAGTCCTAGGATCACAGGCATAAGCCCCCAAGCCCAGCCAAACTTCTATTTTTCTGTTCAGCCTGAATGGACTCAGACATTCACTCTGATATTTCTAAAGACTTTATTAATTGATTGCATGTCCTTCAGGCCAGCTGGATATTATTATCTAAAAATCCTAGTTGATTTTTCATTACTAAAGACAATGGAAAAATAATTGGATGGTCATATTATCTCTAATTTAATAACCAAAAAAGATATTTCATTTAATTTTAGGAGGCAAATTCAGGAAATGATAAAATAGAACTCCTATAACATTATCAAAGTGGGTAGAAAATGTAATTATTATTTTATCTTGAATACAATTCTCTAAAAGTCTTGTGATCAAATGCACTTAATAGAATTTTGTGTCAAATTCCATATTTTAGTATATATGTCCAGTGAACAATGAATTTAAGGTCAAACTCTGTTGAAATGTATATCGGTGTGTATGTACAGACACATACACACACATATGCATGTACCCTAAAAATCTTGGCAGGGTCATGAGGATTGAGACTTTTGGTCTGGACCATCTACTTTTGGAAAAACAGAATCAAAACATTTCCTTAACCACAGATCTTGTTTTTGTTTTTTCTTTTGACTAATTTGAATACCTGAGATATCAAACCTGTACTGACTTACAGGAGGCAGAGAAATCACACTTCAGAATGACCTTTCTGCTGGAAGATTTATGCAAAATTTACTATTCAGGGATCTCGAGAGAAACAGAAGCAATAAGTTATATGTAGATATGTAGAAGGAGATTTATTGTGAATAATTGCTTCATGTAATTAGGGAGGCTGAGAAGTTCTCATATACAAAATCACCTAGCTCCTCGCGTTTTGTAAGTGGTTGATCTGGGATGATGAGAAGTTCCATAATCTGCAATCTTCAAGCTACAGGCCCAGGAAAGCCTGCAGTACATTTCCAGGCCATTTCCTGAGTATCAGGGAAGCCAATCAGCTAAGTGCAATCCAAAGGCCCAAGGGCCAGGAGCACTAATGTCAAAGGACAGGAGAAAATATATCTCTCAGCTCACAGAGAGAGCAAATTCATCCTGCTTCCAACTTATTGTTCTATTCTGGCCCTCAACAAATTGAATGATACCCACTTTATTGGTGAGGGTAATCTATCCTCAGTCTACACATGCAAATGCTAATCGCCTCTGAAACACTCTCAGAGATGGACCCAGCCGAGCATCTCCTTAGCTAGTCAGTTGACACATAAAGTTAACTATCACATAGTCTTTTATTTCTCTTAATTGCTCCATCTTGGTAAGTTTTATTATAGGACTCTTTGATAAACCTTGCATCTAGTTGACAGATGCTACATTCCAGCTTCTTTAGAAAATCTGTGTACAGGTAAAGTGAAACACTGGCCGTTGGGAAGCTGGTTCGCTTTGCTGACATCCGTTGGAGAGATGCACTGAGGTTTGCCAAAAAGGTATTCTGGATACAGCATAAAGAAAAAGAAAGCTTTTAAGATGAAAATATATTGAATCAATTAATTTAATCAAAATAAATTATACCAGTCTCAAAATTACTATTTAATAATTGGCTTTTTTCATGTAAACCCAGTAAATACGTTTTATGTATCATCATTTCATTGTATGAATGCACTATATCTAATTAATCTTTTAACACACATATGCACTTAATGTATATGTATGTACAAATGTGTATACAAATACAGCAGTGTTTGCTGTTTATAACACAGAACTATTAAAATTCTTTAAATTCAGAAGTGAAAGTGATGAAAGAAAAATAATGTACAATGAAAAATTGTATAAAAATATATAAAAGTTAGAAAAGACATGATACTTGAAGTTGTTGGATCCAAATGCCAGGCTTTTTGCATAGTCACTGATTATTAGTTTGGAGGAAAAGTTTATTACTTTGATTTTGGTCAAATTTTATGCTTTAGCACTTCACATGGAAGTAATATAAAAGGTGTACTTTTGAGAAAAACAAAAATGACCAAGTTCAGCTTCCAAATTTTGCTTAAGATAAGCTTATTCTTTAAAAGAACACTCCTACTTCAGAACTAAAAGAATTCCTAGGTTTTATAGATTGGAAGACTCAATCTAAACTACTCTAAATAAAAATGTTATTTTGATCCAAGCTTCCTACTCTGCCCATGCCATTAAAAGTGAATAAAAAGAAACTTTAAAGCTAACCAAGTGCCTCATTGCTGGTACTTACTTCCCATGATTCACAAATTGATTTTCTGATTTTGTATTTACAAGAGACAGTGGGCCTTAATACCATAATTTTTCATAAGTTGATGAGTAGGGAGATGATGAATGAGCTTTCATCCCACAGTCTCTGCCAAGTGGGCTCCTTAAGAGAATGTTGTTGTTTTGAAGCTATCTTTTATTTTAATGTTACTTTACTCTCTGTTACTTTTCCAAGCTTTCTGGAAATTACATTTATTTCCTTGTCAGTTATTAAGCCTTACAGATTTCTTTTGTTCCTTTCAAGTACAGAGGTTGTTTCAGTACATGGAGCTGGAGAGTGAGACGGATAGGCACCTTATGCTAGCCCACATCCCATAATAAGATAAACAGGTTGTGTTAATTCTAGGTGTGACTATTGATTAGGAAGAAGGCTCTAAAACTGAATGAGAAAAGGCAAAAATATTATGCTCAGAAAGAATAGCAGTATAGAGGAGATAAAAAGTAGCAACACTTTAGCTTGCTTCTTACCATCCTCAGGGTGTAGGATTGTGTAGGCATTTAAATTAGTTACAAAAAACCCCATGTTTTCAAATAAGATTTATAATGCGGCTGCATGTGTTGTTAATGTTTCTTCTCTCTGCAGCTTCCTTCATTTATTTCAGGAAAAACTCATCAGACTCCCTGAAATGTCCAGCTCTCTTAAATTCTTTCTATTATTGTTCCTAACCATTTCTACTATAGTAAAAAAAAAAATTACAAAATATTTGCAAAATGTGCTCTATGTATTAGCCCCCTCTTTGTAAAATTTTGTAATGAGCATTTTGTAAATAAAGATATATCTAGCTACAATTTCCCATTTTCCCTGTATAGGGGCAACTTTAGGGGTGACTTTTTGGATACCCCATGTTAGGAAACTTGAGTCCCTTGCTACTTTTCTCAGAAGTACCTGGCTTTGACAAGGAATAATGAGATTATAAAAACAGAGGTGGGCTGATTGCCTTTTTAAATGTCTTTTACATGTATTGAAAATCACAGTATACATGAAAAAACAGAGCAAGCATAGAAAATTGTCTGTTTTTACCTATCTGTCTATCCTTCTATATATCCTTTATTTATATCATCCATTTATTTGTTTTTAGTCAATTTTATCAAGGTATAATTTACATATAGTGGTATTCACCCTTTTTAGTGCAAAGTTCTCTGACATTTGACAGATAAGCACAATTATGTAATCACTATAATACAGATAGAAAACAGTTTTGTCACTCCAAAATTTCCTGTGTTGTTGTACTCAACCGTTGGCCCCATCCCTAATCTCTGGTAAGCACTGACATACTGTATCTTCCTTTAATTTTGCCTTTTCCAGAGTTCTGTATAAATATAATCTGTGTGTAGCTGTTGGGATCTGACTATTGTCAATATTTTGATGTGTTTCAAGTTAATCTACATTGAAGTGTGTGTTAGTAGTCAGTTTCTTTTTATCTTTAATAGCACAAAATGAATATACTTTTGTGCATGTTCATTTACTGAAGGACATAAGGGTTGCATCTAGATTTTAGTGATTATAAGCAAAGTCATTGTAGACATTCACAAACACTTTTTTTTGTCAATCAAATTTTGTATATCTCTTGGATAAATACTGAGGAATGGAGACCTCCCTTGGTTTAAGCCTAAATTAATGGTATGATTTTCTAGATTTCTTCTTTAATAAAGAAGGTATCTGAAGTATGTTAGTCAAGAATGCTATTAGATTATTTTAGATGGTTTTTGAGACAAAGTACTGATAAAATTGAGGTTCTAGACCTGCAGAAATGAAGACTCTAGGATTAAATCTACTTGGTCAAGGCGTATTTTCCTTTCAGATATATGTCTGTATTCTATTTGTCAATATATGTTTTATAGCAGTCTTATTGAGATATAATTCATATGTCACATACCATGTAACTTACCCTTTTACAGTATATAACTGAGTTATCTCATATATTCATAGAGTTCCATACCATTACAACTCTCTAAATTTGGAATATTTTCATCACTCAAAAATAGAAACCACTCATTTTGTGATTGCCTATCCTTATACCAGTAATTCCCATTTCCGTCTCCTCCTAACACCTAGAAACCACTAATCTACTTGCTGTTTTTAAGGATTTACCTGTTCAGGACATTTCATATAAATTGATTCATGTACTGTGGGACTGGCTTCACTCACTGAAAATGTTTTCAACTTTCATCTTAGTTGTAGCATATGTTAGTGTTTCATTCCTTTTTATTACAAAATAATATAGATATATTACATTTTATTTATATGTTCAATAGTTGTTGAAAATTTGTTTATTCTCCCCCCCTTTTTATCTTATCTGTATGATGTTGTTTTGAACATTTCAATGCAAGTTTTTGTGCAAACATATGCTTGAATTTCTTTTGGGTACATGCATTTGCCAAGCAGTGTTATTTCTGGGATATATGGTAACTTTGAAATTTTGAGAAAGTACCAAAATGTTTTCCAAAGTGCCTAGATTACTTTCCATTTCCAAAGGGAATAATGAGAGTTTCAATTTCTCTACATCATCACCAATGCTTCTTACTACCTTTTTATTTTGTAAGTGTAAAGTGATGTATCTTTATAGTTATGATTTGTTTTTCTCTAAATAACAATAATTTTAGTGGATTTTTTTGTTAATTTACTGACCCTTTCTTTATCTCCTAGGGCAGTGGTTCTCAAGCTTCCTAATGCCGCCATGTATTTTCATTGTTACAAAGGAGTCATGACCCACAAGTTGAGAACCTCTGTTCTAGGGAGAAATAGCTACTCAAATCCTTTGGCCTATTTGCCACTTTTTTTATAGAGTTATAATTTTTCAGTGTAGGTAGGTAGGTAGAATACATGTCCTCACTAGATAGATTATTTGAATTTTTTTTTACCATTTTTAAATTTTCTATTTCATTCATTTCTACCCTAAGTAGTTTTATTTCCTTTTTTTCTTTTTGCTTTGAGTTTAGTCTGCTTTTTCTTTTTTGGTTTCTTAAGGTGGTATTTATTCAATTTATTTGAGATCATTCTTTTTTTGTGGCAGATGTATATATTGCCATATGTTTCACTCTAAGCCTTGATTTAGCTGCATATCATATGTTTCATATGCTTTGATTTTATTTTTATCTGTCTCAAGCATTTTAAAATTTATCTAGTGTTATATTTTTAATAACTTATGTTGTTTACAAGTGTTTTGTTTATTTTTCATATTTGTGTAGTGTTCTCTCTTTGTATTCTTTATTTCTAATTTAAGTCTATGCTGTTGGACCAAAGAATTTGTACGATTCAAATCCTTTTAAATATTTTAAGGCTTCTTTCATGATCTAATGTGTGGTTTATCTTGGAGTATGTGGTTTATCTTGGAGTATGTTCCACATGCACATGTGAAGAACGTACATTCTGCTGTTGCTGGGTGTAATATTTTACATATGTCTCTTTGATCTACTTAATTAATGAAGTTCCACTTTTTAATTTCCCTGATCTTTCTAAGCATTCTCTTACTTAAAGTGGGCTATTAAGTCTAAAACTATTTATTGAATTATCAATTTGCCGTTCAAGCCTATCACTTTTGGCATTTTGTTGTCAGCTGCTGTTTTGATTATAATTAGTATATCTTCTTGATAGATCAAGCCTATTATAATCACTATGAAATGTTCTGCTTTGTCCTTAATAAAAAGTTTTTTCTTTAAGTTCATTTTGCATAATAGTAGATGAACCATTATGTCTATTTTCCAATTACCGCTTACATCCTTACATATTCATTCTTTTGCTTTCAACCTATTTTCCTTTGCATTTAAAGTTCTGTTTGTATGTAGCATATATTTGGATGTTATCTGTTTTTCTAATATTTGCTTTTGATTAGATTTAAAAATTATATATTTATATTTTCTTAATGTAATTATCTACAATGTAGATTTCATGTCTATCAATTTGGCTTTTTCTTTTTATAGGTTCTTATCTTTTATTCCCTCTTATTCACATTTCTGCCTTTTAAAAATTTCAAATTAATATGAGGACACAAATTTTTAGGTTACTTTGTTTTCAATTCTAGGATAAAGTTCACATTGTAGTTGAGCCTTTCACTCAGGGGGCAGCTGAATACCTTCTCACTGCACATTAGGTGAGATCCCGCTGTGAATCACCCTCCCCCCACCCACCTTCCCTTCTTTCCCCTCCCCCTTGCTACACTATATTTGTGTTTCATCATTCATATGTGCTTGTAGTTGCTATATATTGTCTTCATATCAGTATGGAGTACATTGGATATCTTTTTTTCTGTTCTTGAGATACTTGACTAAGGAGAAATGTGTCAGGTAAACATAAAAGATGTAAAGTCTCCGTCTTTTCTCATGGCTGAATGAGTACTCCCTGGCATGCATAAGCCACAGTTTGATGATTGATTCTTGGGTTGATGGGCATTTGGGTTGTTTCCACAACTTGGCAATTGTGAATTCAGCTCTAATAAACATTCTAGTGCAAATGTCTTTGTGGTAAAGTTATTTTTGTTCCTCTGAGTATATACATAGTAATGGAATTGCAGGATCAAATGGAAGGTTGACTTCTAGTTCTTTAAGAATCTCCGTATTTCTTTCCACAAAGCTTGTATTGGTTTGCATTTCTACCAGCAGTGTAGAAATGTTCCCTTCTCTCCACATTCACGCAGCATCTGCATGTAATATGGGCTGATCTTCCTGGGGTAGGTGATATTTCAGAGTAGTTTTGATTTGTATTTCTCTGATGGTTAGAGACATTGAGTATTTTTTCATGTGTTTGTTGGTCATTCATCTGTCCTCTTCAAAGACGTTTCTGTTCAAGTCTCTGGCCTATTTACAAATGAGGTTGTTTTATATTTTCTTGTTGATTAATTTGAGTTTTTGAAGAGAGTGTGGGGAAAACACTTGACAATATTGGCCTGGGAAAATAATTTATGAAGAAGACCCCCCTGGTAATTTTAGCAATATCAAAAATAAATAATAGGGGCCTGATCAGGCTAAAAAGCTTCTACACAAAGCTAGTAGTACCACAGCCATTGCTGCTTTCTTTTGAGTTATTCAGGTATTTTCTAATGTACCATTTAACTACCTGTTTTTTCTATTTACTATGTAGATTTTTCTTTCAGTTTTCTTAGTGGGTTCCCTGGGGATTAAAATTAATAATTTAAGAAAATTTGAGTTGAATTAATACCAACTTAATTTCTAAATCATATAGAAACATTAGTCTAGGTTTATTCTCTTTCTTTTCCTTTAGGCTACTATTATTACACAAAATGATATATTTAAACATATGTCTTTCAACTGAGATATAAAAATATTACATTATGCACTTGTATTTTAAAGCAAATAAGGCAAAAAATTTGTTAAAAACAAAAATACACACCCGTGACTGCCAGGACCCCTGCCAGGGTCACTCCCGGCAACTGCGCAGGCCTCCGCCTGGCATCCACGGGGCCTCCACTGGCCATCCTTCTTCCAGGGACCCCACCGGTGACTGCCAGGCCTCTTTGCAGGCCAACCACTGGCCAAAAACTTCCCAGACAACCACACGGCCCTGAGCTTACCACTTGAAGGGCCAGACGCAATGGTGAAGAACAACCATGGGGTGGAATCAACGGAAAAACTCTGGCAATACAAATAAGCAGAGTAGACCGACCCATCCAAGTAACGACAAGGCAGACACAGCACAAGATCTCCTGCATAGGCAAATGGCTGAGATGTCTGCAATCAAATTCAGAATCTGGATTGCAAATAAACAGCGGAATGGAGGAAAAGATGGAATTAGAATTTCAAGCAGTAATTCAAAAGATGACCCAAAAGATGTCTCAAAAATTCAATGAATTCAAAGACAAAATGACCAAAGATTTTGACACTTTGAGACAAGAAGTTGCAGCCCTTAAAGATCTCAGAAATTCAGTAGAATCCCTCAGTAACAGAATGGAGCAAGCAGAAGAAAGGATTTCTGACATGGAAGACAGAGCTTTCGAACGCTCACAAAACTCCAAAGAGCAAGAGAAATGGAAGGCAAAAACAGATCACTCTCTAAGAGAGCTCTTGGATAACTCGAAGAAAACCAATATTCACCTCATAGGGATCCCCGAAAGCGATGAAGCAGCCTCACAAGACACAGAATCCCTTATTCATGAGATCATGAAAGAAAACTTTCTAGACATGCCAAGAGATTCTGAAATTCAGATAGCAGACAGTTTCAGAACCCCAGCACGACTCAACCTGAACAAGACATCCTCCAAGCACATCGTAATTAAGTTCACTGAAGTAAAGTATGAAGGAGAAAATTTTGAAAGCA
>CAUYON010028831.1:0-10453 GCA_963573935.1 Arctocebus calabarensis | reverse complement strand
GGGAGGGGAGGGGACTGGGGATGCCCAGGGAGGGGAGGGGACTGGGGATGCACAGGGACTGGGGATGCAGGGGGTGGGATGCCCAGGGAGGGGAGGGGACTGCGGATGCCCAGGGAGGGGAGGGACTGGGGATGCCCAGGGAGGGGAGAAGACTGGGGATGCCCAGGGAGGGGAGGGGACTGGGGATGACCAGGGAGGCGAGGGGACAGGGGATGCCCAGGGAGGGGAGGGGACTGGGGATGCACAGGGAGAGGAGGGGACTGGGGATGCCCAGGGAGGGGAGGGGACGGGGGATGCCCAGGGAGGTGAGGGGACTGGGGATGCACAGGGAGGGGAGGGGACTGGGGATGCAGGGGGTGGGAGACTGAGGATGCCCAGGGAGGGGAGGGGACTGGGGATGCCCCGGGAGGGGAAGGAACTGGGGATGCCCAGCGAGGGGAGGGGACGGGGGATGCCCAGGGAGGTGAGGGGACTGGGGATGCACAGGGAGGGGAGGGGCCTGGGAAGTCACCTTGGCAGAAATTAGGTAATAAAAAGCTTAGTGAACCTAGTGAATTGGACCAGGCAACTTCAGTTTGTGTACGTTAAAGATAATGAACAAGTAACAGAATCTTCCCTTCAGATCTTTCTGGCAACACTGGGGAGCCTGGATTGAAGAGGAGGTGGGCCTGGGCTGGGAAGTCGGCACCACTGAATCAGGAGAAACTGCAGTTCCTAATGAGAACTTGAGAGGAAAGTGACAAGCAGGGGGGTCAAAGGCCTGGAGCAGGAATGGACAGGCCTTAGGGACCCACCCTGTGGGGAACTACACTGGTCCCTGCTGGATTCTGACCCAAGCCCTCCTGCACTGACGAGGGGGAGGGGGGCACGTCTGTCCCTCCCTCAGAGCCCGAGGCCGCCCTGTGACGCCCCTCAGTCAGTTTCTCAGCTCTTTTCCATGGCGTCACCACTATTTTTGTCTCTACCTTTCCTCTCTCATAGCTGCCTTTTCCCTCTCAGCTCTACTCTTTTCCCTGGACCAACGTGTGTGCTGAGACTACACAATGGCCTCCCTAATCAAGATCTGGGATAATGATAAGTCTCCTGCTTCTGCTACTTCGGTGGAACACCCATTTCTCCTCAGGCCCTCCTGACACTGTCCTTAGCTCCAGCCAGAGTGATATTCCTGCCTGCTGCTGAGCAAAGGAGTCCTCCTCCCCACACAGTCACATTATAGGATTTGACGGGATTAATTCCTCCCTTTCAGCAGCGACTTGTCAGAGACCAAGAATGAACAAAAGGGAACTTCAAGGATCAGGAGATAGGCTATGTTTGGCTTTGTCTGACATCCCCTCCTATTCACCAGGCCAGCTTCAGTGACAATGCGTTGCTGGGGCTGGAAAGCCTGAAGCTGCAATGCATACAGCTGCCACACGGCTGGCCCTGTCTGCCTGCAGCCAGAATAGAAGGAGCCTGCCCTGTAATTTGTGTATGAAGGCAGGTACAGGCTGATCACTCTTTCTCTGTTGCACCCTGGGTAGTTGCTTTCTTCTTTCACACAAATAAACCCAAAAGATTTTGATCCTTTAATATTCTAGAGCTGGGATTCTCATTAGCAACTTCATTTCTTCCTGATTCAGTAGAAGTGTCATGGACTTCAGTCACAGCCTCTCTTCTCTTTCTGTTTAATAATTATATTACATATTATTATTACACTATGATGTTAATAATAACTAGTATTTCTTCAACCTTTCCCACTACTGCCAGATCCATGGAAAGAGCCTTACAGATAACTGCCCACCCAGTCCTTGCAGAAAGGTGTTAGGGGCTTACCATGTAGCAATGGATGCGTTCCCCATTTCTAACATTTCCCCAGATCACTTGCCCTATACCTTACAGGTCATAATGATTGCAGCTCTAATTTCTCTAGCTCTTGTGAACTAAAATAATCTCTTAAAGCTCACCTCCATTAGCTGACGGACCAGACATCCTCTCAGCCAAGGAGATCCCTAAAACAGTTAGTAGCCATGACAAAGGAGATCAGATAGACTCATCCAGTTCCACTCCCTCCTCAGAGATGTCCTTTGTGGTTCATTAACAGGCCTATGGCCACTGGAGACACTGTTGCAGGTCCTCAATATACACAACAACTACTTGGGTCTGGGGATATGTCCTGTGCTTTGTCTCTGATTAACAGACTCTCATCTTAACCCAGCATTCCTTTTCATTGACTCCTGGTCTATTCGACAAAACTTAACTCTCCAACCCTGTATTTGGATTGATGGGCCTCAGAACCCCCTGCTCTAATGTTCTTTCCCTCAATTCTGTCCCAGTATACACTACCCAACCTACTCCTAAGACAATAAACATTAGATTAGTGAGAATTCATCTATCAGTCAGGCAACCTCTAGTTTATAATTATAATAAAATTTAAAGTTAATTCTGTGCTTGTCTCTAAATTCAAGTTGTATGCGGCCTGACAAGTTTACAGACTCATCTAGAACAAGTGCTACATACCTCATTGCTCAGGATCACTATGGTGACCTTTGAGGTCTCCCCTTGGGAAGCTGTGCACCCATGGCAGCACCTGGCACACCCTTCAAAGCAATTTTAGAACTCTTTAGAAATGACCTTCAGAGCTGTCATCATACAGCACACACAAACACACAAGGGCAATAATGAAGGCCACTCAGCAAGACACCACCACTCATTAAAATGAAGACAGCTGTGAGACACTGGTATACCAAGGTTAGGAAACCTACCTAGTTGCTTGTACAATGTAAGTGCACAGTTGAAAGTTTGCAAACTTAATTGTCAGCCCTTATACAGCAACAGCTCTGATGGCCATTCTAGAAAAAGAAGTTCCAGAATTGTTTTGAAAGGTAGACTGGGGGCTGGCATTTGTGCACAACTTCCCAACATGAGTACTTTGAAGGTGACCATAGTGATATTCGCCAATGAGGTGTGTAGCACTTGTTCTAGGATAAATTCGTGAACGTAACTGTTTGACCTCAGATACACTAAATATTTACAGGCTTTTGTATGTCAGTCATTCCTCAATAAAATGGTTTTAAAAAATAAATTTAATTCACTGTCCATTATTTCTATTCTTAATATATTTTAATTGAATTAAGTTTAAATGTAACTAAAATTATTACTATTCATATGGTATAAAATATAATTTAATGCATTAAATGTAGTTATAATTAATTTTTAAACAAAAGTAACAGGTAGTCAAAACTCTTCATTTCCTAATGGTTTACCACATCGGACTATTTCCTATGCCACTGAAATTATATATAAGTATTTATATAGTAGAAGTCTGAATAATTGTGATCTTCTATACGTCTCTTCCCAGCTCAGTGTTCACATTAATCAGCCAGGGAACTGGTAAAATGGGAATATTTACACCAGAGAAATAGGTATATCCTATAAATCAAAGCTTGGTCTATTTTTTTTCTGATTGGTTTAGACCGGGGATCACCAGATGAAGGTAAGCTGAGGATGAATTTTATATTTTCAAAGGTTCATAAATAAAAACTTAGGAAAAATATACTATGCAGATTTTATACAGCCACAAATCTTAATATATTTACTATCCAGCCCTTTACAGAAAGTTTGGTTGCTTCTGGTCTACAACAGGACTTGACATACTGTGTCCTGTTGCCCAAATCCAGCCTGCCACGTGTTTTGGTAAATGAAGTTTAACTGGAACACAGCCAGGCCCATTTATTACTGTTGTCTATGGCTGCCTCCACGATACAATGGCAGACCTGAGTCACTGTGACAGGATTTCTAGCTCACAAAGCCTAAAATACTTACTATCTGGCCCTCGATAATAAGTTTGCTGAGCCCTGTTCAGACTATTAAGAAAGTAGTGGGAAAAGGTTGACCTCACAATGTCAAAATACTTCACTGCTGCAGTGGTTCCATTGTGAACATCTTTGAAATGTAGAAATCATCCCTTCTGTATTTAACAACAATGATCTGACTCCACAAAGATTCTACTCTGGTCATTGATGAATGAATGAAGTTCCCATACATCATTAATTTTTCACTTTTGTGTTACTAATTAACATAAACAAAAATATCAACTAATGCCATGTCGGAACTACATCTGTCCTTCAATTGCAACCACAGGTAGCTGTGGATGTGAGTCCAGTAAAAATCAACAATGCATTCTGTGAGAGTCAATCTGCCATATGGAATTTATAATACAAAGTATTGCAGATTTTGTTATTTGTAAATATGTGCCATATACGTCCTTTATGATAATAAATGTACACAAATACATATACATATGTGTATATCTGTTTACATGTATATGTGCACACACATACATTCTTTTCTGTTCAGTTTTAAATACTAACATGCCACTCAGCTGCCTAGCAGGAACTGGTAAAGTCATTGTGTAAAGAAACTGTACCACCATTTGGATTGTAAATGGAACATAAAAGTCTTTTTTTTTGGAGATAGAGTCTCACTCTGTTGCCCTGAATGTCATGGCATCATAGCTCACAGTAACCTTAAACTCCTGGGCTCAAGAGATCCTCTTGCCTCAGCCTCCCAAGTAGCTGGGACTTCAGGCACTTACCACAATGCCCACCTAGTTATCATGTTTTAGCAGAGACCAAGTCAGGTCTCACTCTTGCTCAGGTTGGTCTCAAACTCCTGGTCTCTATCTACCTGCCTCAGCCTCCCAGAGGGCTAAGATTACAGGCATGAGCCACCATGCCAGGTGGAACATAAAAGTCTTATGCAAAAGCATTTCAGGTACAGGAAAATTACATTATGGGCACCTACTCAATCAGGTGAGGGATAGAAAGCTAGAAAACTAACTTTCTATTCAATCAGACTGACAAGTCGGAGAAAACCATAAAGCATGCCACCTGCTTCTGAGGAAAAGGTAGTATGGAGGACCAATTTTCTGCTCAGTCCTGTTTAATTTATCAGGGCTGGGAAGTATGTTTGCTACTACTGGATCATTCTTTTCTGGTCTTTTGGCTGAGGAAAATAGGTATTTCTTGAGGCTTATTTTTTCATAATCTTTCTTTTTCTTCCTTTCTTTCTTCCTTTTTTCCTTCCTTCCTTTCTTACCTGCCTGCCTGTCAATGATTCTAGATTTGCAACTTTTTCATCATCTTGTCTTGAAAATATGGGAAACAATAAAAAAAAAAAGGGAATTCACTGATTATTTTATCTCTCAGGTCCTGAGGTTACCATGCATCCAGTTTTCTTTCTAAATTTCAAAAAATTCCTGTGCTGGGTTATCATGACATGTCTGTGTTTTTTTTTACTTGTAAAGGAAAGCCCTTGAAGGAATGGGGCAACTCCACGTTGGCAGGAGCAGAGGTCCATGAGCAATAATTTTTAAGCACAGCATTTTTACCCTCAGGTGACACTGCCCCGCTGTCCCCTGATGCTCCATGGATGAATACCTTCATGAATGGTGTTTCACTGTGTACCCTATCAAAGACCAGAAAACAAGCAATACTGTCTTGGAGCCACCCCATCACCACAGCTCCACAGCAAAGAGAAGACCTGCATTTTCTCCCTGTCATAGCTGACAAGCTCCACTGGGATCCACTCATTATTGGCGACCCTGGTCAGAACATCCCAGGCCCAGGGGAGCCCTGACGTCCAGCATGGCAGTGCTCTGGCTTCAGAACTGCAGAGTATGGACGGATAGAGAGGAAATCTGGCCACAGGAAGTGATTTTCCCAGTAATATTAAACTTTTAAGGGGTATGTATCATCTATGAAACATCAAGACATATCTAAAAACAGAAGAAGTTCTTGAAAGCTGAAGGTTTTGTCTCAAAAGTGGCTAACGACAGGTGAGGCTGATATTACATAATATCTATAGTGCTGTGTTATTTTAATCTTCAGTGCACTGGATCACAAGCAATGCACCCTCTTCATGACTCAGTGGGTGCAGTGCCCTCCAATTTTCCAGCTATCAGTTGAATTTTAGTTTCTGCCTAGTGTTTCCAAGTGCCATTGTTTGAATTATTAATGAAACATAATACAGGGAAACATTTAAGCATGAATATAGAAGTATCCTTACATAGAGACTGTAAAAAATAATTTCACTCACCTGATTTCCAAACTTTTGTATGCTGGGGTATTTCATTGTGGCTATATAACTGTACTGGCAAAATGTATTTGAGTGATTTTGTATATATGGACCAGTTAGACTACTGTTTTCTCCACTCTCCCTTTCTAAATGTATCCCTTTACTACTTTTACCTTCCCACCTCAAGTCTCTGAAATGTTTTAGACCCAATTCCGTGCAGCTGTATGGCATAGCAGATTGTACATCACAAAAATATTTCCAGTCCCGTGTGCTCTTCCAGAATCTTGCCAATCCCTATCAAGAGGTAGAGCCTATTTCTTCTGCCTTTGAACATCACCAGATTTTGTAACCACATTTGTATATAGAATGTGACAAAGGTAATGATGTAATTTCTGAGTCTATGTTGTAAGAGGTGAAATGGTTCCAACTGGGCTCTCTCTCTAGGTGCCCATTCTTGGATCTCAGCCTCCATGTGGTGAGAAGGAGCACACTCCATGGAGAGACCACGTGCAGGTGTTCTGATCAATAGCTCCAGCCAAAGTCTTATCCTGCAGCCAGTATTAACCACCAGACACGAAAGTAAGTGAGCCTTAAGATGATTCCAGCCCCCAGGTTGTAAGCCTTTCAGTTGAGCTCCCAGATATCATAGAGCAGAGATGAGCTAGTGCTGGTATGCTGTTTGAAGTGCTGCTCCAGAAAACTTGTGAGCCTGATACACGGTTGTTATACCACTAAATTTTAGGGATAGTGTTATAGGGTAACTGTATCATTTCCTTACATGCTCTGGAAATGAAATCACCATTTTCTAAACAATATTTCAAAGAAAATTGGTAAATTTCATCTTTCATATTTCTCAGTGGTGAAATAACAGCAAGAAACATGTGTCTCCATGAAGAAAATATACATCTCAAAGTCTCCACATTTTAGACCATGAAAACTTCCCCCTTTCCATATTTAATCTTAATATTCCATAAAATATACTTTGGGAAACTCTTCTGAGGACAGCAGTGGTCTTCCTCTCTCCTCCCTCCCAAGAAGAGGAATCTTAGCCAGAGGGTCAGGAACAAAAGGGAGTCCTCAGAGACAACTCATTGTGGACCTTCCTGTGAAATAATTTAATAGATTATGAACCAATCCCAAAAGGGCACATTTTTTAACCCTGTAGTTGATTGTTCTTTATATCTTTTTTACCATCTTTCATCCCTCCCGCTTCCTCTGTCTTGAGATGTACCCTACCCTCCGATCTCAAATAAAAACTGCAGAGAGGAGAGTGACACAGGAAGCAGTTTGCATGAGGGAGATATGACCCTCAGATTTCATAGCTTTGGAGGAACACTCATGGAATTAGTGGCAGAAATCTATATAGCAGTTAAAAGGTGAATTTAACAGGAATATCCTTGGAGCCATATACTGTTCCACAGAAATACTTTCATGAGGGGTAGACCACAGGCACGTGGATAAACAGGAAGATGGAATGGGGCATGATTGCTGTATTTCTGGATTGGACATCATAGTATAAGGATCAGAGATTCTCATCTAGGACAACTGTTTTCCATAGGGACAACCAACATACATGGCTTGTTCCAACTCCTCATTTTCTCTTACCTACAGTGTTTTCTCTCATATTTTATACTCTTTGGCATCATTGATAAAAATGAGACCTAACCAAGAGGATCTGGGCATAGAGGGATGAGTAAAACTCATCTAATCCTTGTTGATGACAAAGATAACCAGGAAGTGTGGTAGGTCATTTACAACAATGACCTCAATCATCACCCTATGCTATGACTTCATTGAATCCCATCTCCCGCCCTTCCTGTATGGTTGATCTTGTGTCTTCATATAACCAATGCCATGTGAGAGAAGTGGCATTGTGGCATTGCCAAGTCTGGGCTTCAGGAAGCCTTGTGTGCTTCTGCTCTCATTCTTAGAACTATACCAGCTCCCACATAAATGATCAGGGACCAGCCAGCTGACTTTTGGGGAGATGTATAGCCAGCTCTCCAACCAATGGTCATCCTGGATCAGTTGTATCCCAGCTTACACATATACTCACTGTGGACACATGAAGGAGCCCCACCGAAGCTGGCCAAACCTGCCAGACACACCAAGTGACTCTTAGATCCATGACCTACAATAAATGAATGTAGGTCGAAGCCATTAAGTTTTGAGGTGGCTTCTTAAGCAACACAAGCTATGGATATAGGAAGACAACAGCATAAATGAACTAGGTAAGTGCAGTTTTAGACACAGCACAGAGGTGAGTTATTGATCCTCAGCCCCATGAGGATCACACATGACTTCAAGACAGAATTCTTAAGGCAGAATTAGAAAGTAACCAGGAGGTAAGACTATCACAAGTAGGGTAAACACAGGAGCAAAAACACACAGCAGAGCAAGAAATAACTGCATAAGGACATGCGAGCAATATGAAGCTCAGACTATGCAGAGTTGCGAGAGACTCAGGTTAGTCTGAGGGTCAAAGACTGGTGCCCTTCAGAGGCTGAATCTAGTCCAGTTGCCCTTCAAAGGGCAAGTGAGTCCTACCACATGGTGCTAAAGTTGTCCTGACTGCTCTCTCTCTACCTGGTGTCAGCTTTCTGGCTCTTCTAACTTACTGCCATGTTCCTTGTCTTTGTCTTTTAGGAGGTGATGACTCAGTTCCAGGGAAATTCCTAGTTCCCATACCTGTAAATCCGGATATCAGCCAGGAGCCAGCTTTCTCAGCCGAACATGCCAGGTTTGTTTCCATCTCTGCAGCATCTTCTTTTCAGGTCTCCATTAACAACAGAGGTTAATGAAAAGGATGAAAATTCACTTCCACAAACGTCTGTTGACCTTCAAAGTATGTGTAAGACAGTGTGGTCACTGTTTTCTACTCCTGCAGAGTGGACTGAATGAGCAGGGAGCCCAGCCCCTTTTGGATCTAGAGTTTCAATTAATAAGGCTGAATGTGAAGAACAGCCTGGAGCAGCCACATGCCCCCAGGAGCAGGGAAGCTGTAATAGTAAAGAACTCAAAGCAACAGGTGGGCATCTACCACCCCAGACGTGAATCCCTGTACTGTCATTCACGGTCATTCTCACTCCTAACACCCCACTGCACTCCAATTTCTTGCTTCTCATGGCCTTGATTTCCAGATTTATGAAATAGTAGTATTATTAAATGCCTTCTAGATTTTTTTTCTCCAGAGGAATAAATGACACAATGTGTGCTTAGAACTTAGCACAATGTTGAGTCAGAGTTACCTAATTTCAGTTCAGCTCAGTGTTGGAATGCAGATCCAGTATTAATGGAACCTCCCATCTGATGGGACGAAGTCAGGAACAGCAGGCCAAGAGACTGCAGCCTGATAAGGGTGTGGGGTGGGGCATGGTTGCAGATTGACAAACAGAGCAAAAATGGGTTGAATTGAAGCAGAAGGAGGCCACAAGTGAAGGAGAGTCCAGGCAGTGCACTTGCAGAGGATTGGAGGAGGGGTTGACATGTGCTGACAAGATGATGATGATGCCCAGTAGCAGGAATGGAAGGGGACAGGAGGGAAGCTCCTGTCATATGTCACAGGACAAACAGAGCAGGTTCCAGACCTATCCAATGGGCAATAGAAATGTTTCATTCTGCACTGTCGAGTGTGGTCAATATGGTAACCCCCAGCCACTTGTTACATAAGTATCACTGAGGAGTTCCGTGTTCCATTTATATAATTTTAATTAATTATAACTTAAATAGCCACTGTGGCTAGTTGCTACTGTATTAAAAGGCACAAATCCAGAGTCATATGAGCCTGGGTTCATATCCTATCTACTTCACTTAATGACTGTGTGACTTCAGGCAACTTACTCGAACTTGCCTTGCCTTGATTTTTTTCATCTACAGAATAATAAGAAAAATACTGTTTAAGTTATTGAGAGGCTAACATGAGACATGTGAATTTAGTAGCTGGTACACAAAGAAGTACACACAGTTCATGTGAGCTGTTATTACTTTATGATGTCGAATGTTCACAATTTTACAAATCCATTAATTATGTAATTGTCTCCCAAGAAAAACAAGTGAACAGGTTCTATGGCATCAAGTTTGTAACCGACGAGGAATAGAGTAAGTGATTCACCTTGAGAGCTGAGGAATGTTCTCCAAGCAGTGCTCAGAGACCTGTGTCCTGGGTGCTTGGGATTCTGTGGTCCCATGCCGAGCACAGGCAGCTCCAAGAGGCAGATATGCAATACGGACCAATCCAAGCTAATGTCCAGTAGCAAGGTGAGACTGACATGCGGGAAAAAAGAAGAAATCAGTGTTGCCATTACTGTGAAACTTTGGAGACTTTACATCTTTTTTATTAACTGGGATAGAGTTGGAGAACATTCTTTTTGGTAAAGTATCCCAAGAATGGAAAAGCAAG
>CAUYON010028830.1:0-23647 GCA_963573935.1 Arctocebus calabarensis | reverse complement strand
TACCTTGAGATATCATCTAACTCCAGTAAGATTAGCCCACATGATGAAATCCCAAAACCAGAGATGTTGGCGTGGATGTGGAGAAAAGGGAACACTTCTACATTGCTGTTGGGAATGTAAACTAATACATCCATTTTGGAAAGACGTTTGGAGAATACTCAAAGATCTAAAACTAGACTTGCCATTTGACCCTGTAATTCCTTTACTGGGTATATACCCTGATGACCAAAAATTACAGAACAACAAAGATATCTGTACCAGATTGTTTATTGCAGCCTAATTCATAATTGCTAAGTCATGGACGAAGCCCAAGAGGCCATCAATACATGAATGGATTAATAAACTGTGGTACATGTATACCATGGAATATTATGTAGCCTTAAAGAAAGATGGTGACTTTTCCTCTTTCATATTTACATGGATGGAGCTGGAAAATGTTCTCCTTAGCAAAGTATCTCTAGAATGGAAGAAAAAGTATCCAATGTATACACCCCTATTATGAGACAAATTCTTTATCGTTCAAGTGAAGGCTACAACCCATTTATTGCACAGGAAGACGGGGAAAAGGGAGAGGGAGGGAAGGGGAGGGAGAAAGTGGGGGTAGATGGGACAAAGGGTGAGATCACATGTGTGGTACATATTCGAAGGGTCAGGAGAAAACTTCTAAATACGGATCAAAAATGTTTTCATATAGTAAACGAGAAAATCTCATGAATGTTATGTCAATCAGATTGATAAAAATATCTTGGATTGCATGTGAAGCCCCCACACTGTATCCCATGATTGAACTAATGTACACAGCTATGATTCAATTAAAAAAATAATAAAATAAAATAAAATAAATAAGATAAAGAATTGTAAACTGCATTTTATTGGACTGTACAGCAGCATAATTCTTAATTTATATTGGTGAAGTTAAGAATGTCTGATTATACTTAAGTTCAGGGTAAATACTATTTTGTTTACTTCCATATGCTGCTATATAAGCTAATATACAAAAATAAAAATACTACTGAAATAAAAATACTTCCTGAAAACCCCCCCCAAAAAATAAAGTAGATATAGAGTATATCTAAAGTATAAATTCTAAACCCCAAACCGTGTAATTGTCAAGGCTTATGAACTCTGTTTTAGATGCCATAAAGCATAGTTAGCACAGTAAATAGCAATATCCACAGAATGGCTAGTTGTTGATCCCCTAAGATGCAATAAATCCTGTAAGGGCTCTGGCTTCCTTCCTCCTCTCCATTCCTCCATCTCTCCCTTCTTCCTTCCCCCTTCCTGTCTCCTTTTTCATTTTGTATCAGTTTGTTTCACTCTATAAAGCTTCTCTGTAATTTCTTGCATTTGAAACAGTAGTTCAGTTTGTCTCCTCTGTGAGCGACTTAATAAAAGTATTTTAAACAGTATCTGAAGAGAAATACAGAGTAAAATTTACCTTTGATACAGCTCTGAACCTCAAAGAAGAAACACTAACTAATCCTTCACATAAAGAAATGAAGTCATGATAAGATAAACATGACAAAAAATAAACTAAAATAGAATAAGTTGCCAAAACGGTGTCTGTCTTCTTCAGAAAGAAGGGCCCTGCCACCCTGCTCCCCAAAGCAGAGACGCGACCTGGAAGCCAAAGCAGATTGAAGCTGATATCCTGTTCCATTGATCACTGCAGCTCTGCTGAGAGATTTTCTTTTCTTTTCTTTTTTTTTTTTTTGTGGTTTTTGGCTGGGCTGGGTTTGACCCCACGACCTGCAGCATACAGGGACAGTGCCCTACTCCTTTGAGCCACAGTCGCCACCCTGAGAGATTTTCATAAAGTTTTACATACACTAGTTCTGCAATTCAACAGCAAACACTCTAAGGCAGCGGTTCTGAACCTGTAGGTTGCAACCCCCAGGAACTGTATTAAAGGGCTGCAGCATTAGGAAGGTTGAGAACCACTGCTCTAAGGGTTTCATGGAAGACCTGTATCTGATAACTAATTTAAAAAAGAAAGATTCTTCACATCGTGTTCACTAATGAAACCTATTAGAAGCATAACATACATTTTTTTCAAGCAGGCCTGTAGAAAGTCCAGCATAGAACAGAGACCCTGACGCTTTCTGAATGGCACCAGAATGCAAGCTCCATGAAAACAGCAACTTTGTTTTTATTTTTTTTTCTATTAAATAATCACTCAACATTTTATTTGTTGGTATACATTTGGGGAGGGCATTACTTGAGCTTTCAAACTATGTAATCACAAAGCAATTAGCTTAATGTACATGCAAGGATATTATAAATGAAAGAAATATATATAATAAACAGAAGATGGTCGAAAAATGCCCTCCTCATACAATATCACCAAATAAAATAAAATATTGAATCATTGTTATTTGCTGGCAACTTTGGTCTGTCCATTGCTCATGGCAGGTGGACTCTCAGAAGGCCTCATCACCCCCATGGCCCTGTGGAAACCTCTCCTCCCGCTTGTGACCTGGCCTGGTGACCCATCAACAGAATGCAATAAAGGCCATGGATGTCACTTCCATGATTAGGCTAAGTAAAAATGAGACTATGATCTTACTGACTTAGAGAAAGCAAGTTGCTATTTTAGGCAAGCCCAGGTGTGGAGGAAATGAGGGCACCAGTGAGTAGCCAGCAAGGAACTGAGTCCCTCAGCAAACAACCCTGAATGAACTGAATTAAGCCGACAACAACATAGTGGGCTTCGAAGGGGAACCTGCCCCAGTCCAATCTTTACATGAGACCTTGGCACTAGCCAGAGCCTTGCTTGTAGCTTAGGGGAGACCCTGAAGCAGGGGACCCAGGTAAGCCCTGCTGGGACTCCTGCCCACAGAAACTGCAAGATAAAAACTGTGTATTATTTTAAGTCACGAAGTTGGTCGTTAATTGTTATGCAGCTAAAGATAACTCACATGCTGTTATTTCTTCAGTGCCTTGGAAAGTGCCTGCCTCAGAGTAGGTCTATAAGAAATATAAATCGCATAAATCAATAAATGAAATTAATTCCTGTCACTGACATGAAGAGAGTCACTGAAGAAGGTTAGGAAACTGTTCCTCACAGTGCCACAGTGTTTAACACAACTGGGTCAGTAAACTCAATTTCCTACAACAAACATTTTAACAGATGCAATTTTCTAAAATAAACATGCAGTAAGTAAATACAATTTCCCATAACAAACATGTTAAACAAGCTATTCAGTCATCATAATAGCCTCAAGGTTGACTTCTATGTCCTGGGAGAGAACAATAAACCTTACAGTTAAAAACAAAATATCACTGGAGACCTTTTTACCCTTCTTAGCAAAGAGACTGACCGGAAACTCAATTTCATGATGACAACATTGAGAATATGCATCGCTTTAACCTAAATAGTCCTTTCACCTGCCCTGGCTCATGCTCTTTATTCTTTCTGCCTTTAGAATTCCTAATTGGAAAATATGCCTCAAACTTTCCACACACGTTCTCAAAAGCATTGGGGTCAGCCTCTTCCCTTCCTCTCAGGGCTCTCACCAAGTACTCTTGATTTATGGCCTGTGATTCCAACTTCAATTATAATCAAGGGTAAATTTTTCTAAATATTTTTCTTATTACCAGTTGTGATAATTGCTATGAAAGAATGAGGGCTCAGATACATTGAGAGGCTGCAGTAGGAACAGTGGGCGCTTAGCATAATGACAGTCCTTTCTAAAAACATGACTTTCAAACTTTAAACTTGACTGATGAAAGAGATTCCAAAACACAAAAGACCAGGATAGGGTTGGAGGCCTTGAATAGCACTTCCACTACAAGGAACAGCTATCAAAAGGCCCAAGAAAAGATTCTTTAGCAGAATTGGTGTTACAAAGTCAAGTGAAAGGTAACTAGATACAAACAGGATTACAAAATACATTTTGCTAACAGGCCTATAAAAAGTCTAGCAGAAACAAAGTATCCTGATGCTTTTGGAAGTGGTACTACAATGTAAGCTCCATAAAAGTGGTAACTTTACAATTACTTCTAAAAGTGTCTTTGTGTTGTTTTGATGAGTTTGATTCCATTTATTTTCAAAATACATAAATCATTTGGCTCTTTTTTTACTTTTCATTATTCTATTTATTTATTTTTATATAACCTGTAGAAGTAAGGATTATTCCAGCTTCCAGAAAAGAACGCTAAGGTTCAGGCCGGTTCAATAAAAAACTTTCAAGGTCACAAAGCTAACAGAAGGTGACATTTGATCTCATTGATCCAACCCCTTTGCCAGCCTAGTCCTCATAATACAGGGATTAAAATTGGTGGGAAGCAATTAACAAAAGAAAAAGGTCATGCATAATTTTATTTAGATGCTGGCCTGAAAATTGGAAAAGCTCAGTTCTGTCTAAAATACGTCAAGAGTGATATGGTCAGTGTTCCACCCTCTCACTGAGGCTTCTAAGATCATTTAAGGATCCAGCTCCCCCCAAACACAAAGAACAAAGGTTTCTTCATTCTATAGGAAAATCTAACTTCAGGTGTGTAGCTAAGAGTTCAACTCTGCCGTGGGATAAAGACTGGGTAATCAAACACAAGAGGGTATCATGCAAAGAGGAAAGCAATCAGATTTTGAGGACAATATACCTGGGACAAAATGGATCAATAAAATGACATCAATATTATCTACCCTCCAAGTTACCATAAACTTAACAGACAATGTGTGCAGTACATAGTAGCTAAATGAAAGTAAATGTTACAGTTTAAGAGTGACTTGGGATACCCAGAGAGCACTCAGACTTGAGAAGAAAAGGCCATTCATCTGAGCCAAGGATTGGTCTCCTACTGAAATGCTGCTGCACTGGGGACAACCTAACCCTTCTGCAGATCTTCAGGGTGGAACTCTGGCTGCAATAGACGTGGAAAGGGGATGGGGGGGCCAGGCACTAAGGATTTATAAGAGAGAATAATCATGAGAGGAAGAGGAGGATGCTGATGGTAGGATGTGCTCGCCTCATACTTCTGTTTCAAATTGCCAAGGGTACCAGTACAGAGGCATCATCTGTGACCGAGGATGGGGAGGAAAGGGGTGGAAGGGAGAGGGAGGGGGAGGGGGGAGGAAGAAGAAGAAAGAGGGAAGAAGTGGTTTTCATCCTCAGAATGGTACCAATCTGGTACATTTTTATAAGCCTCATATTTTAATGTAATTGTTTATTTTATTTCACAAACCCTGTATAAGTCCAGAGATCTAAGCCACAGCATGAGGACAGTGGCTAATAATATTGTATACTGAAAATTTTCTAAGAGAATGGTTTTTAGGTGCTCGTATCAGAAAATAAAAAGAGGTAGCTATGGAAGGTGACGGCCCTGTCAATGCTGTCGTGTTCCCTTCACTACGTGTACACACATCAACACATCAGGATGTACACCTCAACGACACAGAGGGGGTCACAAAGTGCATGTGAATTTCAAAAGAGGAAAAAACTATATTAAAATCATAATGCTCAATATACACCTATGACAAAAAAGATGCATTCAAGTCACTTTTGAGCACCTCTTGTAACAGCAGAAGTCAAACATGACCTGAGTATTATAATTATTTAAAATGTGTATACATTTTTTACACCTTCTGAGTACAATAAAATTAACTTTAAAATACCCTCTGGTCAATCATAACACAAAGTATAAATATTGTATCAATGGTATTTTTTTTTCCAGCCTTAATAACTGCTTTGCTTCTAGTATTAACTCATAAAGTCAGGAGACAGTAACCACAGGAGAGCCGGGCCTCTTCTCCTCTAAGGGGCCCTAACTCTAAGTATTAATCACTGAACGCCTATCTGTGAACTGGTTTATTCATCAGTCCTGAACACAATAGCACACGTTAGTGCAAATATTATAAGTAGGGAAAGAAATATTAGAAGGTATTTATTGGGTCAGAAAAACAAGTTTTGTCAACTACTTTTACTTTTGTGTTTTCAGACGCAGCCGCACAAGGGCTTTGAACAGGTTTTCATTTGTCATCTGTTCAAGGCACCAGTGCTGTCTCCACAGGCGGGAATCTTCTCTGCACTGATATGAATACACAGCACGATGACCAACAAAAAGACAGGTGCACCTGAAAGTCTCGGTTTAGTGTCAGTAAACATCTTCTTGGGAGGCTTATTGAAATCACGAAATTATTGTTCCTGGTAAAACAATAAAAGAAAACAGTGAGTTGGTAGGATTCTGACTACATTTCATGTTTTCAAACAGCTCTTCAGTGAAATAACTATGTAAACAGCTGCTGGGATTTAGTGTTAGCAAGGTTGGATGTGACGATCAGTGTGAGCGGTCTGCTTGGGAGAGGCCCACGGTGCCCAAGGTGAGTGTGGCGTGGCCAGTCTGGATGGGCAAGAGTGACAGCGCTGTCCACGTCTGGGCTGTTGGTGGGGATGGGGGTGGTTTCTGCATTTTTCACTCTCCAATATTCACATGAACGGAGTTCTGCCGGCAGCGTACTGGGACTGGTCTCCACTGTCAGGGGAAGGGGGGGACGGGGGTGCTGACGTTTACTGCCAAGGAGCCGAGGGTGGTAACCATTCAGTAGTGCTTCTCACAATGAGGAATTTTCCCAGCACAAACACGACTCATGCCTCACTGTGAATTTCTTCTTCTTTTTTTTTCTGTTTTGAGGCAGAGTCTCATTTTGTCACCCTCAGTAGAGTGTCATGGCGTCATAATTCACAGCAACCTCCAACTCTTGGGCTCAAGTGATTCCCATGCCTCAGCCTCCCAAGTAGCTGGGACTACAGGTGCCGGCCACAATGCCCGGCTCTGGCTCAGGCTGGTCTCAAACCTGTGAGCTCAGGCAATCCACCCACCTCGGCCTCTCAGAGTGCTAGTATTACAGGCATGAACCGCCGCACCCACTCTCGGGGTGAATTTCTGTGCTGTAGTAACAATTCTGGCCTCTCTTCCCCCCTCCACTCTCTTCCCACTGGTCTCTCATATGGATGCATCAGGAGAGAAAAGAGTCTGCCCATGCTACCTCTCTTCTTGCTTCCTGGTCCGTCATCTGCCGGCAGAGAAGGTATTTTCCAGGATAGTCTTGCGGGTTTGTTAGTTTTGTTTTGTTCTGCCTTTGAGGAAGAAGAAGAATTTCAATTCAGGAGTGATGAATTAGGAAGTCCATTTTGGTACACATCAAGATCCATGCTTCTGGAAGGACACAAAAATAGAGACACAAGTCTATGGAATCGGATAGAGAATCTAGACCTGAACCCAGTCACCTATCATCATTTGATCTTTGATAAGCCTAATAAAGGCATACACTGTGGAAAAAAATCCTTATTTAACAAATGGGGCTGGTAGAACTGGTTAGCCACACACAGAAGACTGAAACTGGACCCACACCTCTCACCATTAAAAAAAATTAATTCCTGGCTTGGCGCTTGTGGCTCAACGGGCTAAGGTGCCAGCCACGTACACCTGAGCTGGCGGGTTCGAATCCTGCCCAGGCCCACCAAACAACAATGACAGCTGCAACCAAAAAATGGCTGGGCGTTGTGGTGGGCACCTGTAGTCCCAGCTACTTGGGAGGTGGAGGCAGGAGACTCGCTTGAGCCCAGGAATTGGAGGTTGCTGTGAGCTGTGATGCCATGGGACTCTATCCAGGGTGACAGCTTGAGGCTCTGTCTCAAAAAAAAATTGATTCTTGCTGGATAAATGATCTAAATTTAAGGCACAAAACAATAAAAATTCTAGAAGAGAGTATGGGAAAATGCTTGAAGGTATTGGCTTAGGAAAAACTTTATGAGGAAGCCCCTCCAACCCCCTTGGCAACTGCAGCAACACCAAAAATAAATAACTGGGATTTGGTGAAGCTAAAAGCTTTTGCACAGCTATAAGTACCACAAACAAAGCCAACAGACAGCCTTCTAAATGGGAGAAGATTTTTGCATGTTATGAATCTGACAAAGGCCTGATAACTAGAATCTACAGAGAACTCAAATTAAACAATAAGAAAAGAGCAAACAACCCTCTCTATAGGTGGGCAAGAGATTGAACAGAAACTTCTCCAAGGATGACAGATGAATGGCCAATAAACACGTGAACAGATGCTAATCATCTTTAATTATCAGAGAAATGCAAATCAAAACCACCCTGATATATCATCCCATCCCAATAAGATTAACCCACCTCACAACGTCCCTAAATTGCAGATGCTGGTGTGGATGTGGACAAAAAGGAACACTTCTACACTGCTAGTGGAACTACAAACTAATACAACCTTTATAGAAAGAAGTATGGAGAATCCTCAACGAACTAAAAGTTGACCTTCCATTTGATCCTACAATCCCATTACTAGGTATCTACCTAGAAGAATAGAAATAATTTTACCACAAAGACATTCACACCAGAATGTTTACTGAAATTCAATTCATAATTGCCAAGTCATGAAAGCCACCCAAATGTCCTACAACCCATGAATGGATCAACAAATTGTGGTACATGTACACCATGGAATACTATTTAGCCATAAAAACGATGGCGACTATGTCTTTTATGTTTATCTGGATGGAGTTGAGGCACATTCTTCTTAGTAAAGTATCACAAGAATAGAATAATAAATATCCAATGTACACAATACTAATATGAAACCAGTATATAAACAACTACATGATCATATGAACAATAAAACACAGGGGCAGGGAAGAGGAAGGAAGATGATTGGCAGAGGAGGGAGGGCATTTCGCAAGATCTGACCTAAGAGTAAGATCTAGACACAATGAGAGGGTGTATAGCACACCCCCTGGGGGAGGGGTTCTTTTAAAACTAGAACTTGACCTTGGAAGTGAGAACAAAGAAATCTAAAAACATGTACCTCACATTAATTTGAAATAAATTTACAAAAGAAAAAATAATAACGTGCATAATCTGATGTTTTGACATATACAACATAGTATCACCAACACAATCAATGTAATGAATGTCACCCCCAAAGATTTTTCTTATACCCGTTTGTCATCCCTCCTTTCTCCAGCTTGAACCCAGCCAATTACCAATCTGCTTTCTGTCACTAGAAATTAATTGGCATTTTTCTAGGATTTTGTATGAATCGAACCACACAGTCTGTATTCTTTTTCATCTGGCTTCTTTCACTCAGTATGATTATTCTGAGAGTGTCCAGCAGTGCCGTCACTGTATTGCTGAGCATATTCCATTGCAGAGGGGCACTGCCATTGGTTTATTCATGTGCTTGTTTAGGGATGTTGGGTTAGTTCCAGTTTGGGGCTCTTAGAAATAAAGCTGTGGTGAACATTTGTGTTAAAAAAAAAAAAAAAAAAAAAACATGCTTTCCTGCCAGGTCTACATGGGGCTCGGCTTTGTAACAGCAGCCTTGCCTTTCCCTCACGGAGCAGGGAGAGAGCAGGCAGAGCACACACTGCCCCAAGCTGAGCCGGCACAGCACTTGACAGCTGAGAAGCATTGCAGTGACTGCCTCAGCAGGACAGGGAGGGGACAACATAACAACTCCGCAGCCCCAGCCTGCAGCCTCATTCTCCATAAGCACCTCGCTGCCATCCACCCGGCACAGCTCCACCTCCCAGTTCCCCGGCCCCTGGAGCCAGCTTCACCCCCTGAGCTCCTCCATAGGGCCCCAGCTGCACCCCTGCCCCCACTTCCCAGGTGGCCCTGGAACCCCCTCCGCCCAGGTGGCTGTACTCTGCAGTTCTCAGCTGGGCTCTGACCCCCACTGGCTCCTGCAGCTCCTTCCCTGCTCTGGCTCTGAGACTTTTGCTGCACCCTGGGCTCTACCCCGGAACCTCAGAGCTACTGCTGGGACTGTACTTCTATGGCCCTGAAGCTCCAGGGCTGCTCCCAACCCATTGCTCTGCCTCGGTGGTGCCAATGCTCCCAGAGGGACAATGACTTTGCCCCTGAGATTCCAGCACTGTGTCTGGACCACAAAACCCAAACCCAAGTCTCCAACATGGCCCAGAACCACCCCAAGATCCAGTGCTGCTCCAGGGACCCCCCCACCTCCACCTTACCATTACACCTAGACCTGGTTCAAGCAAACACCCACACCACTAGACACCACTGTCTACATAACCTCACTCAGCTGCCACTGTCACCTCCAGGGAGACCCCAGGCAGAATAGTTTCCCACAATGCCAGCTTTTGGGGATAGGATCCCAACTTGAGCTTCCAACAATGATCTAAGGAACAACTCACCACCCCCGTGAAGATCAGTCATCCAGTATGGACTTGAACTCTGGCAGTCACAGGAGAATGGGACAAGACAGAACAGTTGCACTGCAGATCCCAGTGAGCCCACCCCTCCCCTGCACAGGAGATAGGAAAGGTCATCTAGCCACCTCCTCGTCTCTCTAACTAGGAGCAAAGGAGAACAGGTACCTTGCAAACCTATCAACACTGAGCTGAGAGAAAAGGATTCAGAGTTAATCAAAAGAACTCCAACATGATAAAACAAAACACTTTGGCACTCCCCAAGAGATCACAATGGATACACAGTAATAGACTCCAACCAAAATTGTCAATGGAAATCTTCAAAGTTAGAAATGGAATCCAGAATATGATGGCAAATAAGACGATTGGAATTGAAGAGAATGTTGACAACCAAGAAAAAAAAAAAAGAAATTTTTCAGGAAATCAATGAAGAAAATGAAAAGGGCACCAAAGAGCATGACAACATAATAAAGGATATAATAGAATTTAAAGAAGTGAAAGAGTCATGTAGAGAATTACAAAATACAGCAGAAAGCTTTGATAACAGGCTAAGCCAAGCAGAAGAAAGAATCTTAGAGTTTAAAGATAAGGCTCCAAGCGAACCCAGTCATTCAAAGATACAGAAAAGGGAATAAAGAAGACTAAACATTCACCCAGAGATATATGGGACTATGTGAAGTGAACTAATACACAAATGATATGATCCCTATGGGAGAAAAAGAAAGAACAAAAAGCAGGGAAAACCTATCTTAGAAAATTTTTGAGGAAAATTCTGATATACCAGAATACCAGGAATACCCCGGTTTTGCCAGAGATTCAGATATCCAGGTATAAGACGGGAAGATTCACAGCAGACAGAACATCTCCAAGACACACAGTCATCACCCTGGCCAAAGTCAAAATGAAGGAGAAAACGCTACGAGCAGCCAGATGAAAGTAACAACTCACCTGTGAAATAAACGCACTGGGCTGACGGCAGACTTCTCAGCACACACCTGACAAGCCAGAAGGACTGGGCCCCGTCTTCAGTCTTCTTCAATAGCACAACAGACAGCCAAGAATTTTCTATCCCAAAAAACTAAGACTCATGAACAATACAGAAATAAAGACTTCTCCAGAAAAGCAAACACTGAAAGAATGTGCCCCAAGACCTGCCTTACGGGAAGTACTCAGAACTGTATCACACGTGGATCAGCACAACAGATACCGATAAAATCACCCCAAAACTAAATAGATACCTATCAGTGTAAAATCATCCAAAACTAAAGTTCACAGCTCACAACAAACAGCAGCACAAGAGAGAAAACAAAGCAATGAGGTACGAGTCAACGTGCTGAGCCGACTAGCACGCCACACGTCAACACTGACGCAAACGCGCCACTCCAAAGGCACACACGGCCTGGATGGATGGATGAAAAAACACACCCCTAGGACTTGCTGTCTGCAGGTTACATGTCTAACCCACAAGAATTCACACAGACTCAAAGTGAAGATGCGGGAAAAAACTATTACACAAAAATGGAAAGCAAAAGAGTAGGTGTAGTCATTCTTTCATCAGATAAAACTGATGTCAAATCAACAATTGTAAAAAACAAAAGAGTCAATGTTGATCATTATAGAATGCTAAAGGGAACAATTCTATAAGAAGACATGACAATCCTAGAAACAGATGTACACACCTAACACAGGAGCTGCCAGAGGCACAAAGCAAATCCCACTATATCTAAGCAAAGACATAAACTGTAGCATCTTAACTTCAATACCCTATCGACAAAGCTGAAAAGATTGTTACAGCAGAAAATAAAGGAACACTGAAAGTTAAACAGGACTCTATTGGTGTCTCCTTCACTTCAGACTTAAGACTAAATGTGGAACCCCCATTTCCTATGCCTAGGTCAATTTCTTGTGAATTTCCTAGTCCTTATTTCCATGAATGGACTGTATCCATTCATTGATACATTCATTTACCTTGCCCCCAGAGGAAGGGACTGTATTCATTCGTTTCCTGGCCAAGGAACCCATACACCTATATATACCCTGAGACTAAAGGCCTAAAGGAGGAGACGGGAAAGACGGGGAGAGAAACGGAGAGAGCGTCTCTCTCCCCACTTGAATTCTCTCCCTGTACCAGGAGCTTTAGTGTTTTATGTATTCTTTTCTGTAAATAAATTCTTTAAAAAAAAAAAAAAAACAGGAGTCTAGAACAAATGGACCTAACAAACATTTATAAAGCACTCTGCCCCCAGACTACTAAATATACCTTCTCATCAGCACATGGAGCATTCTCCACAACTGATCATACTTTAGGCCATAAAACATGTCTCAACAAATACAAAAAAACTGAAATCATACCGTGTATCTTCTCAGACCACCGTGGAATAAAACAAGAAACCAATTCCAAGAGAAACACTCAAATCTACACAGAGTCATGGAAATTAAACAACCTACTGCTGAACAATCCTTCAGTTCATGATAAAATTAACATGGAAATAAAAGAAAATTCCTTGAACTGAACCAAAAAGGGGACACATGCTATAAAAATCTATGGGATTCCTCAAAAGCAGTCCTAAGGAGAAAATTCATTGTCTTAAAAAGCCTGTATCAAAAAGACAGAAAAATCACAAAGTAACAACCTCATGACATATCTCAAGGAACTAAAAAAAGAAGAGAAAACCAGACCTAAAGGCAACAGAGAAAATAAAAGCTCAGAGGAGAATTAAACAAAATGGAAAACAACACAAGGTATCAATAAAACAAAAAGTTGGGTCTTTGAAAAGATAAACAACATACACTGGGAAAAGTAGCCCTATTCAATAAGTGATGCTGAGAAAATGGATAGTCACACGCCAAAGAATGAAACAAGACCCCTGTCTCTCATCATACACAAAAATTAATTCAAGATGGATAAAAATATAAGGCAGAAAACCATAAAAATTCTAGAAGAAAATGTTGTAAAACTTCTACATACTGGTCTGGTCAAAGAACTTATGACTGAGATCCCAAAGTCAAATACAGCAACAACAAAAATAAATAAATGGGACTTTACTAAATTACAAAGTTTCAGCACAGCAATAGAAATAATCAACAGAGCAAAAAAACAACCTACAGAATAGGAGAAAATATTCACAAACTATACTAATACAGGATAACATCCAGAATCTACAAATAACTCAGATAAATTATCAAAAAAAAAAAAAATCAAACGACCTCATTAACGGGTAGGCAAAAGACATGAACAGAAGTTTTTCAAAAGAAGAAAGACAAATGATCAATAAATACATGAAAAGAATGCTCAATGTCACTAATCATGAGGGAAGTGCAAATTTAAATCACAATGAGATATCACCTTAACCCTGTTAGAATGGCCATGACTAAAAAGTCAAATACCAGTAGACGCTGGCATGGATGCAGCGAGAAAGGAATGCTTATGCACTGTTTGTGGGACGACAAATTAGTCAAAGTCTACGGAAAACAGTACGGAAATTCCTCAAAGAAATAAAAGTAGACATATCATTCAATCCAGCAATCCCACTACTGGGAATCTACCCAGAGGAAGTCATGTTATCAAAAGTACAGCCACACTCAACTGTTCACTGCAGCACAACTCACAATTACAAACATGTGGATCCAACCCAAGTGCCCAACAGTTCATGAGTCCACTAACGAAATGTGGTTATACAGGTACACATGTACACACCACGGAGTACTAGTCAGCCATAAAAAGGAATGTCTCTTGCAGAAATTTGGATGGAACTAAAGGCCATCATCCTAAGTGAATTAGCTCAGGAATGGAAAAACAAACACCACACATACCCTCTACTAATCTGGCACTAATCAAGGTGCACACATGAGTCAGAGAGATGCAGAAGTCATTAGAAATAATGAAGGGGGAAGGGAAGGGAAGGGTAAAAACCCACCTATTGGGTACAGTACATGCTATTCAGGTATCATTAAGCCTTAAGCATCATTAAGTTTCTTTTCAGAAAAAAATTTCTATTTCCTTATTATTTTGAAATTTGTTTAAAATTCATGCTTTCTCATTACTTTTTTAGTCCTTGTGATGAGGAAGGCTGTTAGCACAGGCCCTCCAAACCTCATTAGCGAAAGTGTGTCCATGCACACACACATGTTCATGTGGGTGTGTTGTTACCCTCTTACACAATCCAGTTGATCTCACTATGGAAGTTTTAGAAAACATTGCCCCCAAACTCTTTGGCACTGCTTCCATGAATAAGTGAGGTCTACAGCCTCTCCCTTTGAATCTGGGCAAGGGTGTGACTGCTTTGGCTAATGACGGAGATAATGGTGGTTGATTCCTGCAGCTGGGTTACAAAAAAGCAATACACTTTTCTGACTTTGCTGCTAGGAAACTCCTCCTGGGAACTCTGAGTTTCCACTGTAATCTTTGGTGAGAGGAAGCCATGATGGGAGGAAATCAAGCCACCCAGAGAGGCTGCATAGAGGCTTGCCAGCAACTAGGCTCCCAGAATTAGTGTTCTCTGATAAACAGGACTAATAGGGTGTATATATACATGAAAGAGATTTATCTTAATATGTTAAGTAATGGGAGCACACAATTATAGTGGCTGACAAGTCCAAAAATTTCAGGGTAAGCCAGAAGGCTGGAGACCCAGGGAAGAGTCGGTGATGCAGTTCAAGTCCCAAGGCCATCTGCTGGCAGAATTCCTTCTTGCTCCTTGAAGGTCAGGTTTGGTTTATTAAGGCTTTCAACTGCTTGGATGTGGGCCACCCACATCAGGAAGGGCAATTTGCTTTACTCAAAGTCCACCAATTTAAATGTTAATCTCATCTGAAAACTTTCACAGAAATATCTAGAATAATGCCAGACCAAATGTCTGGGCACTGTGGCCTAGCCAAGGTGACACATAATACGAACCATCACACTGCCCCAGGTGCCAGCCCAGGTGAATGACACCTTTTTGGATCTCCAGGCCAGCCATCAGTTGAGTACCAGTGAGCAATTCGTAGTCAGTTCTCAAGAATTATCCAGGCAAGGCATGGCTGGCTGCTACCTTGCAGAATCTGGGAACATTATAAAATGGTCATTTTAAGTTCCTAAGTTTTGAGGTAGCTTGTTATGTTGCAATAATAACTGGAACCTAACTTTAACTCAGATTACTCTCTCTCCCTCCCTCTTAGGAAGCTTCAGCTACCTGGCCATCTCAAACACGCCAATTCCTCCTAGCCTCAGGGCCTTTCTACCCACCATTCTTTCCGTCTGCAATATTTTCCTCCAGCTCTTTGCTTAGCTGGCTCTTTTCATCTTTCCTTCCTTGCTCAGATCAAATATTGCTTCCTCAGAGAACTTTCCCTGACCACACTCTCTAAATCAGCCTCCCTCCCTCTTTATGGAGCTATTTGTGGTTTTTTTCTGTTCATTTCCTTCAAGCCACTCATCTCAATCAGAAATTATCTTGCTTTGCTTCTTTGGCTATCATCTTCCCCCAAGAAAACATTGGCTCATAGGAAGGGTCCTTACCTAGGTGTTATTGCTGTTATTGTTCACACAGTGACTGGCACAGATTGTGTCCACAAATGGATATCTGTGGAATTAAAAGCAATGAATGGTTATCTCATAGGATGGTAACTGACTTCAGGATCCTGTCCACAGGCCTCAACTTACTTACTTTACTCTGCTATCTTTATCATAGAATTTAATGAAGATTAAAGCTCTCGTGCAATGCAAAGGATGTTTTTTTCTGTCTTTCCTTCTGCTCACTTTCTCCCTCTAATGAGATGAGCATTCACCAGGGAATAAAAAGTGTAGCATCCTTTTACAATACCTCAGAGACAAAAGCCATCCATTTTTATACTTGATTATCTGTGGGGCTTATTTACACATTTTCCTGAGTCTTCCAGATTAATTATAACACATCTCCAGACAGAAAGGGAAAGAATCTTTTCTCCTGGAGGTCCAGTCTACCCTTAGCCTTTGTGTAACAGAGTCTCAGCTCTTAATTTCTTTCTCCTCCAGTACTCCAGCACAGGGCTGACAGAGTTTGGGCAAAAGGATGGGAGAGAAGCACTGTTACCCAGCACCCCAAATTTGTTTCGCCTCCTTTTCCAGTTCTTGCTTTGGGTACATTGAAAGTATGAAAAAAATATATTTTTTCTTTTTCACTATGTCACCCTGGGTAGAGGGCCATGACGTCACAGCTCACAGCAACCTCAAACTCTTGGGCTTAAGTGATTCTCTTGCCTCAGTCTCCCAAGTAGCTGGGACTACAGGCACCAGCCAGAATGCCTGGCTATTTTTTGCTATTGTTGTTGCAGTTTCATTGTTGTTTAGCAGGCTCTGGCTGGATTCAACCCCATCAGGTCTGGTGTATGTGGTCAGCGCCCTAAACACTGAGCTACAGGTGCCGAGCCAAAAACAATATTTTTTCTCCCCATCCTATGAACTGAAGTTCTTATCCACAGATCCTGCCTAACTGCCAGCAGACATCTAGCTCTGTCCTACTTACTTACTAATCCCCTTACATTCTGATTCTCCCTCATATTAGCCATGTCTTTCAGTTTCTACACTCTGATGATTTTGACCTCTGGGGCCTTGCAACTCTGGATAGAATGGCCCTTCCAGGGTTTGCCAGTTCTAGAAAGAGTAAATAACTCACATGCCAGCACATTTTTCAAATACAAACCACCCAGTCTAGAAGCCACATCCCAATCACCTCCTTTATTCAGCTCCATACTCCAGGCTACTATCCATCTGTCCTGATCAACCCAGGGTCGGGTACCAAAAAGCTAAAGATAATCGCCACACCCTAAAGCTTGTTAAAATAATTCAAACTAGCCCATCCCAAGCCTGTGTATTCTGCCTTGCTGTTCCTTCCCATGGAAACCCCAGTAAAGGCTCTTGCCCACAGTTGCCAGCTCAGGTTCTGCCTTGGACCCACCCCGGTGCTTCCCTATGTGGTCCCCTTGTAGTGGGCTGTGCCAAGAAGCAATCACTTCAATGTAATCATCTCCTGTCTGCTGACCTCACTATACTCAAATTTCTATGAATATACTATATTTTGGGACATATATTGACTGTAAATAAAGCCAGTATCTGAAATTATTTTGGGCTACTCTGACTTTGTACATGCAATGCTCAGTATTTTAAGTTTTCTTTTAGCAAGATTTTAAAATTCTTGATCTAAAGCATTGACATATTCAAGAAACATTTATTGATGCCTTGTGTGCACTTGGTTCTGTGAAAGGCTGTGTGGATAGAAGGATGAGTTAAACACACTCTCAGGCAGCCTCCTGGCAGGATCAGGACTCAAAAAGATATTTAAGAAAGGAAGGATGAATCAATGTCTTTCCGGAGTTACAAGCCAGAATCCATTACTTGCTGGATCGCCTGGTTAGTACCTTTATGAAATTGTTATCAATTTTGGGAGGCTCGAAATTAGAATAACCTGGTTTTGTCTTGTTCTTTTCCATTCTCCATCAAGGTATTGGAATCAGGAATCTAAAAGACTGTTCGAATTGTCCAAGTGATTATTTATCAGATTTAATTATCTCCTTTGGAACATCTTTACAAAAAGATAACTTGCCCTAGGAACAGCCGGAGGAAATTGTTGCTTTGGGGACAGAAAGTAAATATAACGTTATTAATAATAGGTAGCACTCATTGAATTCTTAATGTGTGCCAGGCATTGTCTCAACCATGTTATATATGTTATTTTATTTACTCCCTTTAACTCATGTATTGTCCTTGTTTTACAGATGAGAAAACTGCAGCTTTAATGGGGTGAATCATTCAGTACCAGTAGCATAGCTAATTAGAGTCAGGATTTTAATCCAAGCAGAATTATTCCAGAGTACTAATTCTAGATATGAGCTAAGACACTGCATCATTTTTTCAAGATACATTTCTTAGACCCATTCCAGAAGTTCATGAAAGAATTTTCACCAATGTTCATCCCAGGAGAAATTCTAGCCATGAGAAACCCTGCTTACTAAACAAACGATATCTGAGTTCACCAGAATCCTTCTTTTCTAATAATTTATTAGCATTTCCTTTTAAGCTTGCTCTGCCTAGCTACCATCTGCATGGGTCTAATGGTAGTAAAATGAGCTACTTTAAAGAAAAATTCCAGGAGAGTTTCTCTCCAAAACTCTCCATATAAAGGTAATGAACTCTAAAAACTATATTCATAAACAGAACGTACCTTAGGACCAGAGAGTGAGTTCTCTGCTTCCTTATTAGTGAATCTTTCTCAAGGACTTTAATCAAAATCTTGTGAGACTGCCTGCCTTAGCTTTGATTATTCTTTCCATTTCCTTTAGTTTGGGCCAATGCATACCACACATCTCTAGAGTTGATGTACTGCCTCGAAGGTGACTTCATTCCTCTTTAGAATAAATGTGTCTTTATTGACCAGCATTGGCTACCACCTTGGAGAGTCTACGACACCAATCGCCTGGAACTTTGCATATTTCTTAACGCGCATTTGTGGGAAAGAAAATAATAGGACATCGAGGAATGTGTACATCTCAGATCTGCTCCTTCATTTCTCTATGTACATATAAGTTTGCAAAGTATACAGATTTACTGTAAGGAACAAACAGACCTTTTTCCTGGCACCCTGAGTTTTGTAATTCCCAGGAAAAAACACTAAAAGCTACTTGTTTTCCATTCTTGTGTCCAAAAGAGAAAGCAGCAAGTTACTGAGTAAGGCTTCTGATTCCAGCCTCAAGCTTCAGAGACACTACTCAAATACTGGTATTTAATACTGGAAGGGCCAAACTTCTTTGACACATCCTAGGGCTTTCTTTCATTCCAAAACACGTGCCTGTGTTTATTGAGTGTTTACTGTATGCCTCTGTGGTAAAACCCTGAATTTGTATTCTTCTGATAACTGAGGAGCAGGCAGATAGTACCTGCAAATTACCATTGGAACCAATGCAGAGGGAGAACACAATCCTACTTAGACTCTGAGAAATGAGGGGTGGAAAAAAAAACCCTCCAGGCTTTTGGAGCCTGGCAGCTGCTGTAGGGGCCCTGCTCTCCACGCTTCCAAGGAGGAGGTATTTAATATGAGTTGGGGACAGAGGGTGTGAACCCTTCAGATTTATACGGCAAGTTTTGTACAGAAGTATACACATTTCCTAGAGCCAGTATCTACAGGTTTCCTCTTATTCTCAAAAAGGTCTGGAATTCCACAAATGTTAGACGCCTTCCCCCAACGTACCCATAGCCAGTGGTTCCCTGAGAACTGCGCTGAAGGCCAAACGCTTCCTGGGTGAAGGCCATTTCTGAACCAAAAAGTAACGCCAAATGGACACCACGCTGGCGCGACAGCCACTTAGACAGGTGCACACCCGGTTGAGGGCTCCGTGCTTCCTAAACGTCACCGCTTCACTCTCCAGAAAGCTTCGGGCGCGTCTGTAAGGTGGTCGGCCGCCTTAGGTAGGGAAGGGGAGAGACGTGCAGGCTGGGAGGTAAAGAGACCCTGAGTGCTGCCAGGGCTGTTCCTGAATGGCTTCCCGGAGAGGGTCTCACAAACCTCTCCTCTCCGCACCTCGCTTTCGGCATTTTCTAAAGTTAAGGCCCAAACTAGTTCTCGGAGCCCGTCTGCCTGCAGCTCCAAAGTTTTCTGAGAGCAATAAGGGCGCCACTGGGTCGACCCAGTGAGGCATTTTCCCGACAGGAGAGGTGGCCCCGTACTTCCCGTCTGCAAGTTGTTGGGGTGCGCACCTGCTGGGGACACCGCATTTGACGCGCGCCTGGCGAACACCTGCGCCCCGCGGCACACTGGCGCTGAGAGGACCCCGCGCTGCCGCACACCTCACCCCTGCGCCCGCGCTACGGGACACCGCGCTGCCACACAGGCGCGCTCCCACACCAACGGCGCGCAGGGCTGGCAGCTTCCGAGCTGGCCCTCGTGTGCGGGCGCCTCTTTCAGTGCCTCACCGTCAGTCACCTGAAGTCCGCTTCCTCCCCCGCCGCGCCTGGGAGCACAGAGCTTGCAGAACTGCCCGGGCCTGAAGAGCCGCTCCTCGGTCACGAAGCGCAGTTGCACGCTGTGCTGCTGGCGTGCGGGGACCCGGGGGGAACCCGGCCTGCAGCCACGGTCCAGAGCCTGGCCCCAGGGTCTCCTCAGCGCCCTGAGGAAGTGCTGGGAAGAAAGAGAGGGATTTGGGAGGGCGCTTCCAAATTCAATCTTCTCTTCGACCTCTGAGACACCTGCTGGCTTCTGCGGGGGTGGGGTGGGGTGGGGGATGGGGGCGCATCCCCTACATACCCCCGCCCGCCCGCCGGGAAGCCGCAGCTCCGGGCCACACAGAAGCGCCTGTGCACCCACCAAAGGGATCAACTACCCCAGGGCAGCAGCTCTGAACTCAAGTTTGGAAAGCGACGAGGCACCTGAAAACAGTTGGGATTTGGAAGCAGAAGGGTGACACCTGCTGTTGGCTGGGACGGCTCTGTGGGTGCGGGCGTGGGCTTGGAAATGGCCTTCGCCTGGGCTCTCCGCTCCGTGGGCACTCGCTCTTGCTGTGGTTTCGGCAATACTGGCACTAACATGTGAGCGACGGCCCCAAGTCCCCAGGTCTTTCCTCCGACAGGTTCCCAGGAGCAGCCCCGATGGCTGGGGAAGCTGGGAGACACTACTGCAACTGACTGGGCCCAGGTGACTTGCATTCCTCTTCCAATACACCGCGCAACTCAAACTGAAAGCTTACTCGCTGATGGACTGTGACCCATTTCCCTAGCAGTGGAGGGCAGAGCCAGGGACTCTTGTGTCAAAGTCGATGCCTGTCCCTAGCAGTTGCCCAGCTTAAGTCACTTGGCTCCAAAGTGGGCGACCAATTCACTCGTCATTAGCATTCTGTGCAGAGAAATTGGTTTTTTGTCGCAGTCTTAAGGAAGCAATTCTTTTGACAAGCGTTCTCTACACTCATAGATTCATATGCCATAAAGGGACCTTTTCTTCAAATTGTGAACCAATTTCTGTGTGCCCCCGGTGTGCGACTTCTTAACAGAATGAATTGCAGGGGAAAGCAAGGTTTCTAACTCCATTCTGATTCGTGAAGACTGTTCTTAACTAAGTAGATTGACCTTAGGAGAACAAACTTCCCGAGAAGCCCTGCCTTCTACAACTCCAGAGTTCCCCAGTGGGAATGTTAAACCCAGCTAAGCCTCCTGAAATCCTGACTCTCCTTTATCCCCCCTCCCTTTCCACCTCCCCTGTTCTCCCACTTCTTGAGCGAGCCTGACTCCACCACCGCGCTCCTCCTGTCTCTTGCTCTTTCTCAATCATCTAAGTACCCTGTCCTGCCTTCCTTTTATCCCATTCTCACTCTGCGTTGCTGCCCCGGCTTTGATTTGTGCCCTGGAACTCCCTGGGATCAGATACTCTTTGAAGAGTCTGAGCAGTGGAAAAGGCGTCTGAGGCGAAGGCTGTCCCCCACCACATCGTGCCCCACCCCACCCGTTCTCCCCACGGACTGGTTGATGAAAATGTGACCAGAAGCTTGACCTAACCCTGTATTTCACCTAGGAGGCCTGTCAGTGGCACCTTTATAGAACCTAACTACTGAGAATAACCAGAATCAACTATATTTAACAATAACAAGGCATTTTTGATGGTGCTTAGCAAAGAGCTTTGCAACTACCTGATAAACTCACAAATTAAGTTCAGAGCTCCTGCCCCCCCAAATGAATCCTTAATGGTTCATTTTCAGCCTTGGTAGATGAGCCATTGGAATTTGTAGGCTTCTCGGCCTCTCAGGTCAAATCTCACGCAGTGTTTTACTTATTCTACCTGGACTGGCCATAGAAATGAGAGGCTGCCTCAGTAATATGGCCCCAGGCATGCGCTGGAGACTGCAGTGTGTGACTAACTCATGTTCAGGACTCAGAGCTGGGCCCTCTCAGAATGTAAAGTGCTTCCCCGAGCTCCTCTCATATCTCATCAGGGAGGATTTGGCTCATCCTAAAAGGGCCTTTTGTTTTCTAAGATTCCTCAAAGCAAATCCTTTATAAAATCCTATGGTAATGTTAACATTATTCATTCATGATGAAATTGACTTAAGTCAATTCATTTATTTTAATGGGTGTATTGGTTTCCACGGGCTACAAAGTTACCACACACTTGATGGCTTAAAACAGAAATTTATTCTCTCAAATTTCTAGCACAGTGGCCTAATATCACGATATCAGCATGGTTGCACTCCCTGGAAGCTCCAGGGAAAGTCCATGTTTCTTCCAGCTCCCGGTGGCTTTCCATGTTTCTCAGCCTATTTGGCTGCACCACCCTAATCTCTGCCTCTGGTCGCGTTACCCCTCTGTGGCTCCTTGTGTCTTCTATCCCTCAGTCTGAACACACGTGTCACTGGATGTAGGGCCCGCCCAGGTAATCCAGGATCATCTCAAGATCCTTGATGTTTTTCCATCTGCAAAGACCTTTTTTCTAGATAATCTCACGTTCCTGCTTTGAGAAGTTAGGATATGGACGTATCTTTGAGAGGGCCACCCCTGAACCCATTCCAACCAGTCACTGAAAGAACTCTAACCTCCCCTGGTCTTCACCCCTGTGGAGGAGGATGTGCCTTCAAGACACCATTTCCAAGCTGCGGCTCGTCCTGTGTGTAGGACTTGGTGATGGGCACACTTCCTGACAGTTTGAGGGGGCTGCGAGGGGGCATAGGAAGGGTGCAGTAACCAGGCTTGAGTTAGAAGAGAACTAATTTCTGGAGGAACTAAAGTGCCCTGCATGTTACAGGAGAAGATTGACTTTGTTGTAAAAGATGAGGAAGATTATGGGGAGCATTAGAGAAAAGGTTTATTTTCTTTCTTAGAAAAGAAGTGATATTTTATGTGAAAATAGTTTCCTTGGGAGAGGTGGAGATAAAGAAAGAGAAAGAAAAAGATGATGATCCAAGGATTACTCTCCACACCACTGGTTTTCCAATTGAGGTCGGACCAACTGGAGTATTTTAAGGAAATAAATTTCTAGATCTTCCACTTTCATAAACACCATTTTTACAAAAGGATCTTCCTAAGAAACTCATGAAAGGGAGATGAAGATTCCCCTTTGCTCCTCACTAGGGACCTACCTCTCTCTCACCCTAAATATTACTGTGTCTTATTGCCATAAAAAATACGTGGAGTACTAACAAAGACAAAACTCAAAATATTGCTGTAGCTATACAGAAGGTAAATGACTATAAAAACATTTCAGGGCTCGGTGCCTGTGGCTCAAAGAGCTAAGGCACCAGCCACGTACACCTAAGCTGGCAGGTTTGAATTCAGCCTGGGCCCACCAAACAATGATGGCTGCAACCAAAAAAATGGCTGGGTGTTGTGGCGGGCGCTTGTAGTCCCAGCTACTTGGGAGGCAGAGGCAAGAGACTCGCTTGAGCCCAGGAATTGGAGGTTGCTGTGAGCTGTGATGCCACAGCACTCTATCCAGGGTGACAGCTTGAGGCTCTGTCTCAAAAAA